>VZTV01094006.1:1234-18879 GCA_013400875.1 Anhinga rufa
ACAGTCTAGTAGCTGCAAAGCTTGTCTGAGCTTTGAGTAATTGAATACCAATCTATCCATCCTAAAATATCAATGTCCAGTTGCGAGTGTGCACAGGATCTCATAGTGTATGACTGGCTATACAGTGGCTATGCAGGCTGTATACTTCAGCAGCAGAGGTTAAAGCTCCTTTCTGACACTTCTCTGCACCACAGTCTAAGAGATGGGCCTCTCTCTTCACGTTAATATCTCATTCTCTGCTCCAATTAACAAATCTGAAAGCTACCAAAAGACAGCAGGCAGTAGCTTTGGTGGTTGTATTTTAAAGAGAAATAGCCTGGCTCAGTTTGGCAGCCAAAGACTCTGAATCCCAAGTAATGAAAGTGCCATGCTGCAGCGAGGAACAGCAGCTTAGACACAGCTTTGCTCCACACTTGATGCTGGTGACCTTTCCGTAAGGACCTCCTCACTGTGTGTGTCATTGTGGCTAAGCTTTCTGCTATGCCTCACGCTTCCCAGACACTGAGCCTAGGCTTTCATTGTGGGTCTCTGATTCACCCTGCTGGGGCAACAGGCTTTACTCTCAGGATCCATGAAAGAACTGCCTTGCCTTGCCTTTGGTGATTTCTCTTCATCCATGCCATGAGAAAAAGCACAGAGTAGATCTGTGTCTCTGATCCTGATGCCTGTGCTTGGGATCCCACATAGCAATGTGCTCTCCATCAGTCACTAACATAGAAAGGGATGCTATGGCAACTTCCTTTCCTTCTTCCATACATTTTTTTCCTTCAAAAATTGTACAAACAGCAGAAAGGCACAATACATACTTTTTTGCTTTGGAGCTGTATAAGATAAGCTGCACAGCAGATGTGTTCAGGAAACAGTTTGCAACCTTGCTTAACCTACAAATTTATGGACTTTGCTACACAATTTTTGTGCCAATAAATAGTTAACATGAAAATGAACTACACAAATGCAGGAGTACACTTGATTTATAGAACTAGTGTACCTCTCTTTTCCTATACGAAGCTGAACACATTAAATTATCAGTCTAATTACAGGGCAATTCTCTCTCATCCACATCATGTGATTTTATTTTAGATTTTAACAATACACATGTATGGTTTGTCTGGTTTTTAATAGCTACCATATTGCTCATCCATTCTGTTAGTTGTATAACTTTATTTAACATTCTGTATCTCCATGTGGTTCTGAATTTGTTTTTTTTAAGTTTCCTCTTGAAGGGAATTGCCACTCATTGGTGGCAATTGTATTGGTTTCAACTCAGAGCTGATTTCCAAGTGCTGTTCTTCAAGCACATATGAATTGCATCTAAAAGCATCCCTATATAAATGAAGTATCTCTTCTTACATGGAGTGCACTAAGCTGAAATTGTGCATGGCATGACATTATCATTATGTTACATTGTTCACAGCTTTTACTCCATTCACTCCATTCCCTGCATTCAAAAACCAGTGAAGGGTCTCTCTGTGCTGCCCAGCTGTGCGCTGAAGGTGTTCTCCATGGGATCTACTTTTGTTTAGATCTGTCAGTGGATATCACCCAAAAATACCTGTCAGCAAGTACCATTGAATAATTTTTGCCCAGAACATCTTGCCCACTCACAAGGAAGATTTATCATGGCTGAAATTGTACATGTATATCATATTTAATCTTTGCTTTGCAGGGATTCACCTAGCAGGCATTAATGAAGGCAAACCCATGAAAGGAGATGCTACTCTCACCATCCACTTAGAGGGGAATGGTTCTAGCATTACACGTATATTTTTGCACAATCATCTGTTTTCTGGAGGCAAGATCATGAAAAAAGTGACTGTCAGATGCTTTCCCATTACATCTACATTACTTACCCTTCTCTGCCCCAAACCTGCTTTAGTTTGTTTCAGTCTGTGTTTATGTCTTTACTTGACCTTGTGTGAATCATCTGTTGTTTCAGCTGGCTTTGTTGTAAGATTTTTTGCTTGTTTGCTGATCAATATCAATCACAGAATCACAGAATGGTAGGGGTTGGAAGGGACCTCTAGAGATCATCTTGTCCAACCCCCCTGCGTGAGCAGGCACACCTAGAGCAGGGGGTACAGGATCAATGATCCAGCTGAGTCCAGTTCCAATGCCATGACAATTTAAGCTTGGTAGCTGCATTGTTACTGATTCTTAGGTGTTGGTTTTGGCTGGAATAGGGTTAAGTTTTTTCACAGTAGCTAGTATCGGGCTATGTTTTGGATTTGTGCTGGAAACAGTGGTGATGACACAGGGATGCTTTAGTTATTGCTGAGCAGGGCTTACACAGAGTCAAGGCCTTTTCTGCTCCTCCCCCCACCCCACCAGTGAGGAGGCTGGGGGTGCACGGGAAGCTGGGAGGGGACACAGCTGGGACAGCTGACCCCAACTGGCCAAAGGGATATTCCTCACCATATGACGTCATGCTCAGTATATAAAGCTGGGGGGGAAGAAGAATGAAAGGGGCAACATTCAGACTAATGGCGTTTGTCTTCCCAAGTAACCGCTATGCGTGATGGAGCCCTGCTTTCCTGGAGATGGCTGAACACCTGCCTGCTGATGGGAAGCAGTGAATGAATGCCTTGTTTTGCTTTGCTTGCGTGTGCGGCTTTTGCTTTACCTATTAAACTGTCTTTATCTCGAACTACAAGTTTTCTCACTTTTACTTTTCTGATTCTCTCACCCATCCCACTGGAGGGGGAGTGAGTGAGCGGCTGTGTGGGGCTTAGTTGCTGACTGGAGCTAAACCACGTCATAGCACTTTCCAGTATCTGAGAAGCTCATCTGTACATCTGCCGAACTTTCACAGAAACGTCATTCTTTGTTCTGATTTCAATTTTATTGCTAGTGGATGTAACAAGAAACATTACATTTCTTTTAGGTACCTATTACTTTTCCAAACTGTTCAAGATTTTGTTGGGTCTTTCTTTAGTTTAGCTCTAAAGACAGATCTCAAAAGGCATCTTTTGCCATATGTTCTATATTCAGTGTGGCACCCTGATAGCTGTTCTTCCTTTATCTATTTCACATCATTTTCCACGCTCCCCTGGAAAAAGTAAATTTTTCACAAATAACCCAGTATACAGATTGCACCAGAGAATGAAGTATTGCTCACAGCTATGCCTGAAGTCATTCAGTCAGCTACATGAAAGAAGTTAAGCAGTTAAATTTATTTCACTTCTGGCGCCACACTAAGAGACTTACTCAAAAATACATTTGCAAGAAATAACAGCAGCTTTATTGAATCTACTAAGTCGTGAGCAATTCTGCATATGCTAGTAAACATTGCCATTTACGATAATAAATAATTATGCACACACAAAGCCTACAGCAATGCAAATATCTGGAACTTGCAGGACTACTGTTTCTTCTTTGCTTACAAGTAAGAGGTTTCTGGCTGATGGCTCAGATTATTAAAAAAGATAGAGGTCAAACAGAAAAACAGTGCAAACTGGTAAGAAAAGTAACTGCGTCTCCTCTGAAGGCAGTAGCTTACTGCATGAGTTTTCATTTGTTCAAACCAGTGCTATAATCTTGAGGTGATAACATCTACCCTGCAATGCCAAGTGACTTTGAAGCCAAGTTCATGAGCAATCTACACTGCTTACCTGCTGCAGCTTTTGGTCCAGTCTGGGGCTATTCAACTGGTTTGCTCAGGGAAAACCTCATGTGAGCACAAAGTATTAAAACATACTCTAGAACACATTCTCCTGCAGTGTGGATGAGCCTCACAAGTGTCTGCCTGGCTAGTTACCTCCATGTGTCCCACCTGCTGTCATGACATTGCCATGACCTGTGGGAGCAGAAGGCCACTTGCCACATGGGCCACATTGTTTGGTAGGAGCCTGCACTTAGGCTGTGCTTATGCTGTCCACTAGGACATTGTGAGGACACAGAGCAAGATTTGGGAATGTTTCATGTCTTTTCCAGGCTCTGACAAAATCAGGCATAGGCAACAAGACCCAAAGATAAATAAGAAGAGAAGCATTACCGTGCTTTCTGGATCTGCCTCCTCTCCATCTTCACCAACAAAAATCCCCCGGATTTATGTTGTATTACTGTGAATAAAATAATATTCCCTACTGTATGCATGATTTTCAAACAAACATATAATTGTTTCCTAGGGTAGAGAGTATTAGCAGCAAGCCAAGATGGAGGTCCTTGGTGTGTCCCCAGAGCTTTGCTGATTTCATGTGTCCACTTAGACACACACACTCCCTAGAGGCCACCCAAACTCAGTCTGGTGGTAAACAATAACAGGACATCCACCTACTCCACAGGCATGATTACATCTTTCAGTGCAAAGCACATTAGCAGTGATTCAACCTCCAGACACACAAATCATGCAGTGACCTCTACCTATTCAGAAATTTAAGTGTGGTTGAATCATTGGAAACAGCACAGTGTGCTGTTACTGGTGAAACAGCCCAAGTCATCTTAAAAGCAATTGCATTATTTTCTTAGTGTTTAAGTTATGTAAAAAGACTTTTAGCCTGAAAAATAAAACATTCAAAAATTACCAAATTTAGAACTATTATGATTGCTTGTTATCATTCAGCCATTAACTCCATGATTGACACCTTCTTCCACAGTCGGCCCTGATCCTGAGAAATATTTTGATGAAGGGAGCAGAAACTCTGACCACGGTGTCCAAGATCTACATCTCAGAAAGGTAACCAAAGATGAGTATTATTCATCTATTATTAAAGTGTTACTCTATTATTGCAGTATTATTCACCTATTATTAGCCTATTACTAGAGGTGCTGAGGCCAGGTGCCAAGGTTTCTCAGAAAACTGAAATCAGTTTGCTTAATATTTTTTATCATCTCTGTTCAACATGAGCAGACCTGAATTTGTTTTATCACTGAACCCTTCTCCTCAGGTATTTCTTCAGGTGTTACAATGACACGCCGACATTTTGTGTTGAGAATTTAACAGGCCTTTAACGTACAGGAAAACTGAAAGGTGTATGTATTCTATGCAGCCAGTTATCACAACTGACAACATTTCTGATTGACTGGAAATAATTCTATGATGATATAAAAAAAGTCAGGGCTGCACTGTCAGTCCTGGTTGAGTCAAGCATCGGTCCAGAAAAATACCAAAACAGTGCAAGGAGAGGGGAAGGATGGATAGGCAGAACAAATTATCTTCATTAAAGATTTCTCTAAAACTACCAGTCACAAAGAAAAATATCAGGTCAAATGGGCCTTCCATGGGCAAAACTCTCATTTGCTTCAGCAACTGCCTCTTAATATAAACCATTTCCACACATGGACCTCTCTCTCTACATCTGTGTTTTTAATACCTTGCCATTTGCGCTCATGTTCCTTAAGGCAAAACTCTGCTTTTGGTTACACAAGTGGAAATTCAGTAGCCTTTCTCTGATTAACATTAGCATACTGAAACGCAAAATTTGGCCTAAAACTCTGAAACACTTTTTATATGTATTTTTACTGGTGTGTCAGCAAAGTATAACAAATACCCTGCCAGCAGTCAGGTAAGTGGTATTTTCAAAACCCCTGTGGAAAGAACAAGAATAAAAAGCCTGTTCTGAAAGAGATTGTTTCCAGCACTGTAACCAATTTCACGGCTGATAACACACAAATCTACCAACAGATAAGGAAACAAAATATGCTTGTGTGATTAACTACATCTCTGATGCACTGCATGGTGCACGAGTTGCACTTTTCCCTTCTCTTAACTTAAGAGCTACTTAGCAATGCTGTTCTTCCTATTAGCTTATTGTGAACAGGTCTTATATGTAACTAATCATTTCAGATCATAGGATGTCAGAAGCGATGCTTGAAAATTCAGTGGGAGACTACACAAGAATTTCAAACAAAACATAGTTTTCCTATGTTCTTAATCTGGAGTCATCTCTTAGTGAAGTGAGGCCATCAAAAGCAAAGTTCTGGCCACCCAGCTCATAATAAGCAACTTTCCAACACCAAAAAGGTCCTGGTGCTTGTACAGGATGACTAAATTGCTTCAGCCACTTCTGACACAATGCAGAGATAACGCTTACGAACATTCCCCAGGATCCTCTAGAGTTTTCTCTTGAAGAATTTCAAGAACATAAAGTAAAATATTTAATTTTAACTTTTAATTTAACTTTAAATAGTAGATTTTACATAGAGGTATAAAAAATTTTCTTCCTAAAGAAAATTGCCTTCAATCTTTTGTTCTGTTCTGTTAATTTGTGAAAATCTCTATCAGATAATGTAAAACAAAACTATCAGTAAAACTATGGAAGTGACAAAAAAGTAAACAACTTTGTTAATCCAATTTAAGAACATCTTGCAGGGAAAGGGAGGAGGTTTATCTGAAAATACTATTTTGGTTTAAGCCCTTTTTCAATGACAATGACTTCAGAGAATTTCTGGTTTCGAATCATCTCCAAATGGGCATTTTCCATGAGGCTGAAATTGATTCTACTGAAAAGGAGCCCAAGGAACAAAAGATCAGAAAATCCATGCTACATCCCACCACTTACATTCCTTTGGCCAAGGATAGTGGTAAATGATATGAAAAGAGCTGACAAATGCATTTCTCACAAATAATGTCATTCTCTGAATATTCAAACTGAACTCTGCATGGGCACCTTCCACTGGGGAAAACATTCTATGATAGTACTAATTTCTGCTGGATGAAACTATGTTTAGGATTTGTTGTCTTTTTTTAGCATTGCATTTTGGAAAATATGCAAGCAATGTTTTCATAACTAAAGCTAATTATTCCTAATGTAGAGTCAGCTCTGCCAGCCAACTAGTTTCTTGCTGATAAAGCCTGTTTTGGTCATGAAAGTTAGTATGTGCCTGTTAGTGGTTTAAGTTGCATCCAGCAGCTCATTGTCAGTGGTACAACTTTACCACTACTCTTGTCCGCTCACTTGTGGCCACTGTAATTCTCCAGCAGTGCTTGCCCAGCACACACTTCCTATCACCAGGTTACTACCAGTGGCCCACTCTAGGGAAATCACTGCATTTCTGGAACACTTTCCTCACGTAGAGCAGGGAACTCCCTGTTGTTGCTGTCTGCTGCAGCAATACTGTGCTGAACAAGAAGAAAAAACATGAAATAGGCCTATATTGATATGATGATAGAATATATTTCATTAACCAGCTCATAAGCAACATTCATAACTGACTGTCATGCAAGAAGTACAACAGACATGGGAGGGGTTAGGACAAAGTCCTGAGAAGTCCTAGATATTCCTGGGCCAGGAATGATGGGCCTAAGATAGGCCAAAGTCAGACTTTCTGACCATGATGGTCATTGCAATATATGCAAAAATAGCTTGCCTTTTTTGAATCATATTTCAAGAACAAATAGTAGGACATTGGCTATATGAAATTACTTAGATAAACACTCGGTATATTATTGGGTGAAACCAAGTGAGTAATAGCAGTTTAGAAAAGTTTTGCACAGAAAGGGTATGTGAACTGTAACCAGTTGAAACAAGAGAAGGAGACCAGAGAGGCAGAATAGGTCATATGCATGAATGGTCTCAGTATTATTGCTGTGCTTTAGCCAGAGACAGCATCTTTCAACAGCATAAACACATTTTCTGCAAGATCTTTAGGCAACTCACTTTTGGTCGGACATGGGTATCCAGGCACTTTTGTACCAGATGTCTTCCCAGTACAGTTCTGGAGTATTGGTTTATTTTTGGTACCTAGAGAGGAGTGCTGCTTGCTGAGTCTCTCATTATCAGCTTAGTGCAACCCAGTAACTCCTCACTGCAATTTCTTCCCAGCCAGGCACTGCTCCACGTTAAACAGGCACTGCTCCACGTTAAATCCATTTAAAGTTGAGACTAACAAGACCACACTCCAGAGAAGTATTTGCCTGTTTCAATGCACAGTGTGATCAGCATCTTTCTGTGTTATCTTGAGAAACATGGCAATATGTACTAAAGGATCAAAAACTGCTCACACTGCACTTCATGTAGTCAGACACGATATACCAGTGGCAAGGTATAAAAATGAAAGATAAGCATAATTTAACCAAGAAGGTGAGATTTATTGTAAGGTACACTTAGAGATACTTTCATTTGTAGCAGATTTGCTACCCCTGTTTGTTCTCCCTGTTCTAAACAGTTTTACAAAGTAAAAAGGAAAAGGTGGAAAGACTATTATCCCTATCTTCAGGGTGAAGTAAAGTTCACCATCCATGATTTCTGCAAATATTTCCTGTTAATGTAATCAATGATACAGAGACTGAGATATAGATTTGATTCTGGGAATGAAAAAGTGAAACATACAATTAGCTGCCTCAGATAACAGTTTCAGCAGATGGGTAGGAGCGCAATGCTTCTAATGGGCCTTTTTTTTTTTTCCCAAGGGAGGTTGGCAATCACTTTTGCTGACTGGATGCAGTTTTGAGGGCATCTGGGACATGACCCTCTGATAAATGGGTTTATGCAGTTTGTCAAACAAGCATATTTGTGAGCAGCACTTTTGTGATCATTCCCAGAAAAGAATCACAAAGATCACTAATTGTTGTGAGCCACCTCTCATGTTCCTCCAGAGACATACAGGTGTATGAAATCTTCCTTTAATTCTCAAATAAATGCTGTACACCATCTCCTGGGTATAGATGTTTAGCTGTCACCTTGTCCCTCTCTATTCTCCGTGCTCTTTCCCCTCCTCCCTTTGTTGCAGTTACACTACCATTTTTAGAGGACCCCTTGTAATTTCAGATGTGTATTTTGAAAGTTTCTTACATTTTCTGTATCTTACGTCTTACTTTTTAGTACTTACCTTAAAGGCTTCATAGGGTCCAAGGAATATTTAAAGTCAGCTGGCACTCAGAAGTTTCACTTCACAGATTGTAGTGAGACTTTGAATTTTGTTTCCACAGAATCAGAAAAAATAGATATTTTGAATTCCCTCAGAATCAGAAATGTGAAAATACTTAAACTAAAATTGTTTCTAAAAATGCATTTGCTTTTTAATTTCAGAATAATTTGTTGATACAGAATTATTTTGTGACTGTCCTGTCACTTTCTTTATTTTCCTTTACTTCACGCTTGTCATATTTTTACAGAATAATAATCAAAGTATTCTTATAAATTTTGTTTTTAAATATAGTGAGGGCAGCTGCCACATAATACTGACTGAACCATCTTTAGATCAAAGTGTCTCCATTTCACACAATAATGGTAAATTTTGACACTGATATTTTGATATATAGATTAAGAAGATAAGCATCCGGTGCACTAACAGGAAAAACAGCTGGTTTCAATATCTTTGAATAGTTTTCCCTGGGACACCAAAAACTAACACAGCAACATCTGTAAACTGAGCATGGCTGTAATATTCTGCTTTCTAGGTTCTAATCTACAGCACATCATCACTGCAGCTGATCATAAACAGCTTCAAGTTCAACGATTATTTCAGAAGACATGCTCCAACTGCATTTAAAATGCTGACATCTGCTAAAGTAAATCCAATAGCATTGAGATAAAAGGGCAAAATTCATTATATTAATTATTTTTTGAGATTATTCATGCAGAGTAACTGTATATCATGGTTCCTTTGTCATGCTTCTACATGTTTCCAACATTTGTTGGAAACTGAAGTCAAAGGCTGAAAAATACAAGTAATGCAATTGAGTGAATCACTTCCTATTGTCTACCAGGAGAAATTTTGCTTTCCCAGACCTGTACGTCAACTGGCACTGGTTTTGCAGTCTTGCAACTGTTGTTATCCATGCACTTGGGCATTTATTTCTGGACCATGGACTCTTAGAAACAGGGAAAGTGTTCTCTCATCTTGAGGTAAATGAAATGCAACACACACAAATGACAGATATGCATCTTAGTTAAAATCCAAGCATACAAGTATTTATTTTTCTTTTTAGCTATGGCCTTGTTCTTGAGTTATATCTTCAGTGTTTCAAGTGGAAGTATCTCAAATATACAATTCATTGGAAAGATTTGCCCAAACTCAACTGAAGAAAAGCATGCCATGTGTTATAGCTTCAGCTAGGAGCCTGGAAAGGGAAAATAAAATATTTTTTCCCCTAGGACATTTTACAGCATATGTACTCTATTTAGGGTGGTTGTCTTTTTCACTTGTCTCCAAGACTGGTCACAGGTAGAGGCTGGAGTAAAGTCTGGGCTGGTGCTCTCAAGTAGCACAGAGAATGCTTTTCTGTTTTGTTGCTTGCTGTTGGATTTTGATTATATGCCACCATTTCAGATCCAGAGGAAACTGTCAGATTAATTTGTCAGTCATATTAATACTCTATCCCTTGCTTTTCTGCAGAGAATACAGATTGCCATGTCTATGTAAGGAAGTCAAACCTCCCAAGTCTGTGCTCCAAACTTTAGGCCAGGGGTGAGCACCATCTCATACAACAAGCTGTATGGCAGGATCTTCAGGAACTGAGAGTTGAAAGGTGTATATCACATGCTTCTGAAAAGAGGGAAACAGAGCACCTGAGATATGGCAAAGGCTAGCTGCGGTCCCACTGCTCCACTGGGAGTCATGGCTAGGCTGCATATGAAGCTGCATCATGACATGGCCTGGTGTTTTTAGGCTCTTCAGCGCCTATTGTCTTGCAGTTCATGGAGGATTTGGCCACAGCCAGCCACAGCCCATGAGGTACAGGAGCTACACTTGCTGCTTACAAACTGCATGGTTTTTGAGTCACAGATTGGTCACTCTGCTAGCAAGTCATTGGTTTCCAAGGTGTCTCTCAGTGTTTTTTCAGGAGATGCTATAATCGGAGAGAGTTTCATGTCTATGACCTCCTCCCATGTTTCTAAGTTCTCCAGGGTATGGAAGCCCTGGTACAGACATTGTCTTGATTTCAAAGCGGCTCCAGGATAATTGCATGCACAAATGTATTTCTTTGCGTAACCCAGCTAGCTGCATAAGCTTGCAAAGTCCAGCTTGACTTGCTGTCATTCAGCCAACCACTCACTCAGCACTTGCCACAGCTCCTTTCTCAAGTCCTTGATGCTTGGATGGCACTTGCATCCCATTCTGCTCTCACATTTGCCCAGGTGTCTTTTGAGGATGTGGGGTGAGAGGAGAGCAAGGCATTGTATCAAAACAAAGAGTAAGGACAGAAATAAAATGTCAGAATTCAGACAAAAATTCAATAAATATTACACCCATTTAAAAAAAAAAAGAAAAGAAAAAAAAACAAAAACAAGAAACAAAACCAAACAAACCCCAAATGAAAAAAAGTAAAAAAAAAAAGTAAAAATGTCTCTTATAGTCCTGGTGATTTTAAACTGAAAGTGCTTGTCATCCTCCCAACTTTTAAAAAACAAAAGGCTGCTTAGCCCTTTTAATCACTGAACAGATTAGAATGAATCTCTAAGAAAGCTAAGGCCCTCATGGTGACAAATTATTCATAACATCAGCCGATGAGCAAGATTCCTTTAAATAAGTCCTTTAAACGTGTGTCCCTGTTCTCATTTATGTCCATCTGTGTGTGGCCAGTAGAGACAGTATGTTTAGAGCTGAAAGGAAGGCCATGAGTTGGTATGAGTTCTGCAGCTGAACGTGCAGGAGTGGCTGGGGGATCTGCATAGGCAAGCTGTGGTATGGCATTTGGGGTAAAAGGCAGGCTTTGGGGAAGATCCGTAGCTTTGTGCTGGGAAATTAGCATATTCTTTAGAGTGTGCAGGGGGAAGAGATTTGGTTTTTAAGAACTATGTATTTAGAGGTGTTTAAAAAACAGTACTATTTCACATAGAGCAACAGTGGAATAATAAGTGAAACAATTGGTAAAATTGGTAAAATAATAATATAAAGAATATAATGGATTTAACTGAGCTATATGTGAGGGACATTAAGCAAAAGATTATATACTAAGATTCCCTTCTGATATGGCTACAGAAAGCAGAATAGTAAAAGTGAATTAATCCAAGCTTCTGCCTCTGTGAAGAATACCTGATTTTGTACACGTTACTCTGCATCTTAGAAAGATAACACATGGACAGCATCCCAGAATGAACTAAGTACCCAACATCATGTCAGCCAAGGGTCTTTTAGCCACTAAGTGATGTCTGAGCCCACTGTTGTGCATCTTAACTTGCCTTTCCCTGTATTTTTTAAATGTCATTAAACTCTACTGGCTAGCATTTCTTTCCCTTGCAGTATTTGCATGTAATTACTCTTTGTGATTTCTTCTCTGTGGCTTGTGGCACCTGCTACTGGTTGGAACATTTTCTCTTTTGGCTCTTATAAGCCATAAAATATGGTCTATAAATGTCCTCTCTTAAGTGTTCGCAAAATTCCTTGAGCCAATTTTTTAAAATCCTGCTACATTATATCAAGATATACAGCAACATAGTTATCTTAGGAAAATTTTTGTTAAGCAAGTAATAATGCTCCTGATATTTATCTTTTACTTAAAAAAATAACCTTGTTATAAATAACAAATGTGAGTTGAAAAACAGAGTTCACTTACAGCTAAAAAAGATTTAATGCTTGGCAACTAGGTTCCGGATGCAAACATTGCTCTCTCTGCAACACTATATATTAAATACTTGACACAGCATGTATAGTAACCATTCCCACTATTTTTCATCCTTTGATTGTAATAAATGTTGAAAACATTACAGGGACCAATAGAAATATTCACAAGTAAGTAGCATGTATAAAAATAAGGACTATGGGATTTGGCCCATACAGTACTTCCACGTAAGAGCTACCCTTTGTTCCTGCTGAGCAACAGCTGAAGTCTAATTCTACATGGTCTAGTTATTGCTTTGAAGACTGAAGCATTTGTTGACCTATGGCAGGAGGGGACTGGACTATACAGCTATTTGTACATGATTAGATGGCAAATCTGTATGAGGAGAGAAAATAGTTATAGTGATGTTGGTTTCTGCTACTTAAGGGCTGGACAGAAACCTGTTGGAACTCTTTCTGGGTTGGTTAGTCGGTCTATGTGATCAACAGTGATCCTGTGATGTTGTTGTGGCTTAGCCCCAGCCAGCAACTAAGCACCACACAGCTGCTTGCTCACTCCTCCCCCACCCCTGTGGGACGGGGGAGAGAATCGGGAGAGCAAAAGCAAGAAAACTCGTGGGTTGAGATAAGAACAGTTTACTAATTAGAATAAAACAGCAATAATAGTAATGATAATAACAATGATTAGGATAATAATAATATAACTAAAAGTAAAAGAACAAGGGAGAGGAACAAACCCCAGAAAATCACAAGCGGTGCAACCGCTCACCACCCGCCAACCGACGCTGTCGGTTCCCGAGCTGTGATTGCTGCCCGCCCCAGCCAACTCCCCCAGTTAATATACTGGGCATGACGTCGTATGATATGGAATATCCCTTTGGCCAGTTTGAATCGGCTCCCTTGGCTGTGCCCCCTCCCTTCCCGGCTTCTTGTGCGCCCAGCAGAGAATGGGAGGCTGGAAAAGTCCTTGACTAGTTCAGCACTACCTAGCAACAACTAAAACATCAGTGTGTTACCAGTATTATTCTCATACTAAGTCCAAAACACAGCTGCAGTGAAGAAAATTAACTCTGTCCCAGCCAAAACCATGACAGATATATGGAAGTTATCTGGGAAATAGCTGAATAGGAAATACTAACATGGCCTCCTTGCTCTAGGGAACAAGACTCTTGCTGAGTCTGGAGAGCGAGAGCTAAGACACTGGAAGTCCTGATATGAATGGGGTGGAGATGTATAAATGGAAAAGTTATTTATTTCTAGGTCACAAATTTTGGCCAGAGGCTGCTAGAGCCAGAACTCTTCCACATGTCAAGACCACGGAAGCTACTGAGCCGAAATACCTTCCTGATCCCAAAAACCTCAGAAGCTCCATCATTGTATTAGATACCGTGTATCTCTCTCCTTTGGTGAAAGAGACTACAACTGCCTGGGATGTTAGTCTGTGACTGTGTTGGTTTTGTCTGGGATAGAGTTAAGTTTCTTCACAGTAGCTAGTATGGGGCCACGTTTTGGATTTGTGCTGGAAACAGTGGTGATGACACAGGGATGCTTTAGTAATTCCTGAGCAGGGCTTACACAGAGTCAAGGCCTTTTCTGCTCCTCACCTCACCCCACCAGTGAGGAGGCTGGGGGTGCACAAGGAGGCTGGGAGGGGACACAGCCGGGACAGCTGACCCCAACTGACCAAAGAGATATTCCATACCATATGACATCATGCTCAGCATATAAAGCTGGGGGGGGAAGAAGGAAAGGGGATGTTCGGAGTAACTGTTACACGTGATGAAGCTCTGTTCTCCTGGAGATGGCTGAACACCTCCCTGCTGATGGGAAGCAGTGAATGAATTCCTTGTTTTGCTTTGCTTGCGTGTGCGGCTTTTGCTTTCCCTATTAAACTGTCTTTGTCTCAACCCAGAGTTGAGTTACCAAGTTTTCTCACTTTTACTTTTCTGATTCTCTCACCCATCCCACTGGAGGGGGAGTGAGTGAGCGGCTGTGTGGGGCTTAGTTGCTGGCTGGGGTTAAACCATGACAGTGCCCATGGTTGAGAGCTGGTGTGCTGCAGCTGCTGCTGAGACTGATAAAAGTGTTGCTGTTATACCACATTTCCACCATCTGCTTGTTGGATCCATGTGCTGCTTCTCACTGAGTATATAAATTTTAAGGGTTTTGGGGCTGAAACCAGCCCTTTAATTTTAGTGTGGACGCACACTATTTTATGTGGCAGCCTTTCTAACTGTTCAGGACTTGCAGGCATTTCTGAAGTATCAATGAAACAACCTTGGCCCCAGATGTCTCTTTAGAGTTGCCAAATATATGTAAAGCCACTCTATTCTCTCTAAATATTACAGGTTTCTTTCATCCTATGTAAGCTATAAAGTCCACATTGCCGCTGTTTGCTTCTATGGAGAATATAAACCCTGCAGGTACATTCTTCCTGGCAAATTTTGCAACAATTTAGTAATGATTCAGGCACTTAACCAAAGAAGAAGAAATCCTGTGCAATGTATAAATTCTACGGAGACCCTGCACAGCCTGTGGATTCTCTAGGATCTCTTGCAGAACACTCCAACAATCAGAACAGTCAGAACAAGTAAAGCTATTATTATTCATTCCAGAATCTCCATAATACTCACAGGCCCAGTCAACAGTAAGAACTGAATAAGCTAAACTGTGCATTTGGTAATTCCAGTTCTTGTTGAGATACTGTTTGACAAAAGCAAACAAAAAACCCTTACCAATTTTCAACTCAAAAACATATTTTCCAATTACTATCAAGCCTCCCACTAAACAATCTGCTGGCAAGAAACTCCCATGGTGCAATACAAGCTGAATGGATCCCAAACAACTTGGATTTTTGTGGCAATTTAATGTCACTTAAAAAGTAAAGGTTATTGTTCTGGCACTCTTACTGCCTGTGCAATTGCACAGGCAATTGCAGTTTAATAATAATATTTTAATAATTATGGCTCAAGCTTCTGAATAAAAAAAAAAAAAAGATTACATGTTTGTGTTCTGGTAAACACTTATATGCATTAAAAAGGGCTGAGTTCAAGGTCATGGAGGTTTCAGTAAATTACATTGGCTCAAGCTTGGATCAGGAGCTGGAAACCCGAGGCACACCAGTAACCAGCAGAGCACTCTAAAACCAATAACGTTCCCTCCCATGCAAAGATTGTAAACAAAAGACTTCAAATACATGGAACATTATTGGAGAGAAAAGGCAAATGTAATAAAATATCAACTTTAAAAATTGACAGTCTGGGTACTGTGAGTACCAGCATGCATCATGCACTTCCAGTAGCCTGGAACCCAGGCCTCCTCCTACAGCTGGAGCATCAGCCAAGGCAGCTAGCTGTAATGCCTCTGTAGGTCGTTGCCAAGGTTTATGGCAATCCAGCTCCTGGCCACACTGATCTCTTCCCTCTAAGGCAGTTTCCAGCTGTTTTACTATCAAGCTGTTTGCCTGTCACCATATTGCTGCTACTTCCACTGCCTCTTTGTTACCACTGGAGGCTACCGTGTTGGAGAAGGCAGCTCTCATAAAATTATTTTATTCATATGTTTCCAGACTTGGATATCAATGTTCTATTTCTCTCAACATTCAACTGGCATGTCATTTTAATAAGAATGTCCCAAAGTCCTATATAATATCCATATAAATAAGGTTTCACCCATCCTCTGCCAATCTCTCCTTGCCTGCCAGCAGATACCAATGCAGAGCTAAGTTTTCCTTCTTCCAGCTCAACAGCTTTCTGCAGTGGGTGCCACACTCTTGTCAGCATTTCTCTTGTAGTGGATTGTCTGTCTGATGGAAACCGTTTATCTCCTCCTCTACTTCCCAGAAGATTTTCTTCTGTTAGGCTTTAGCCTTCCACAATTAAAATCAGAACCACATCCATTGTCCCAGAACTGCTTCTGAACAAACACACATTTGTTCATAAAATCCAGGGTGGATCAGTGCACAGAGGTTCCCTAAGTCATAAGAGTGGTGGGTGCAGACAACTTTCACTTTTGCATGTGGACTTTTTCAAAGTCCCCATTCTGAGACAGTGGAAGAGAAAGTATTCAAATGAATGTGACCCAAATTTCATAATTACGGTTACTCTTTACCAAGATGTGTAATTCCAGAGTCCAGGACACACACTTTGGACAGGTGGAGAAGAAGCAAACTTGAAGAACAGGTGGCTCCCATTTAAAAAGTTCTCATAAAGGTTTCTGTCATTCTTAAATATTACCTAGCTTTTCTTACACACACACACACTCGTGGCTGAAAGATACACATGGCCTCTAGCTTTCCTGTGAATTTCCTCTACCTTAGTTCTTTTTCATATGTGTAAGAGGGTGAATTATTGAGGAAATAACATTGAAGCATGAGCCCTTGGATTGCTATTGCAACCTCACCAAAGCATGCAGCTGACATGACAGGAGGCTGTGGCAGAACAGGGTTCATCTTGCACTGGCTTGAGTGTTTATAGAGTTATCCTCTGTGGGATTAAAAAAATTTTTCTCTGGCTTCCCTGTAGTTCCCTGGCTGATGTTGCTCATCAACCTTGTGCACATGGGGGTGCACCTCCGAGAGGATTTTCTGTTTTCCTTCTCCCACCGCTGCCAGTAATTACCAACACACAGTACCAGGGAATGAAGGAGGGAGAGCTCTAAAGGGGCCTACCACCAATTCAATAGGGCTTTGATTTAACAGCTCTGAGTCCTTTGAAAACATTTTGCCAAGAAAAGCTTGCCATCAACACGTATAATCTCTTATCAGAGGCCATTGAAAGCCTGGGCTCCGAGGTTAATTCTCCCATCGCAACGAGTTTCAATCAGTTCAAAACTCACATCGAGATGAAAGCTGCGAAGCCTTCTCACCCGGTTTGTCCTGCAAACCCACTGAGATCAACCGACTGGGGAGGATTAGGGCATGCTCATCTGCTGGCTCTCCAGCAGGACGGGCAGGCTCAAAAGAAAAACAATAATTAGGGATAATTGCTTGTGTCCAAACACAGGCATTAAAGCCCCTTTCCCCTTTGGTACTTTGTGAGCTGGAATGAAAAAGACACCCCCTGTTTTGACAGCTGGGCAGGCGAGCAGAGCTGGTGACAGATGAAGCGAGACGTCCCCGGGCATCCGCGGCGCAGCAGGGCGGGCCCGGCCGGGACGGGGCCGGCAGCGGCCGGGGGGGGACCCGCCTCACGCCCGCCCCTCCG
>VZTV01094006.1:19050-30731 GCA_013400875.1 Anhinga rufa
GGTGCCGGGAGGTGCCGGGGGGTGCCGGGGGTGCCCGGGGGGTGCCGGGCGGGCGATGCCGGGTGCTTGGTGCCGCGGCGAGCCCGGTATCGGGACTCGTATCTACAAGTGTTACGTTTCTTGTATGCTTAATCGACAAATGCGAGTCAGATGGGAACAGTAACGCGCTTCAAAACAACTGACTAAAATTACACTCTTGAGCTGTAATGTATACAACGGCATGAGTGATTAATTAGGGAAACCCACATCCGACAAGAAAGATTTTTGAAAGGAATCTTGGAAAACACTGCAAATACAGCTGGGATCCAGATTAATACATTTATCTAATAAAGCTCTTCCCGGTCGCCTTCTGTCTCTCGCCCGGTCCTGTCTCCTGCTCACATGAGGGTCGGCTCAGCCAGCACTTCGCTGCCGAACCGGGCGAGCTAAACTTTTTGATCAGAGATTATATTTGTGTGGTAGTGGTCAATACGATAGCCTCAAGGCGCTGGACGTCAAAAGACCGGGAGCAGGCAGAAGCTTCGCTTTTCCGTTTGGGAGGTAAAGCGAGGTTACGGTCTCTCCCCTGAGCGCGGAGGTGAAAACGGGGCGATATCCCTCCAGAAGAACGAGGCACAGTGAGCGCGTTTCGTGAACGAGACCTTTAGCAAGCAGCAGCATCACCGCTGTCTTGCGGACGGGAATCAAGACGCATTTTGGGGATTGTTGTAGGTTAGGTGGTGCGGTACTAATGCAGGCTAGACTATAATACCGATTACCGTATAAAACCGCTCTGAAGGGTGATGGATAAAAGGAGGCACGTAACATATCTAATTCTAGCAGAGCAGACTCCGCTGCTACAGCCCACTTCCGTTAAAAAAAAATTAAAAAGTAATTTTTTTTTTTGAATGTCTGTATGAAATCCCAAACACCCAGAAGCTGGTTGGCTTCAGAATACACGGAGGAATAAAATGGATTGGAGGGTTTAAGTCTCCCAATCTTATTTTACAGTATTATGACGACCTTACAAACGATAGCAGTTTTCTTCCCATTTATCCTGTACTTTAGGTGTTCTTAGCAGCTGATCTAAATCCGTCTGCATAGGCAGACGCCTATACTTTACATGGAAAAAAATATTCTTTTAAACACATATGAAAGTGTTGAGGATATCCATATAAAAAAATCACAGTCTGCTTCCATAGCGCCAGAACACCGAGGAAGCGAGTTGCCCCGCTCCGTGTTCCCGTCTCCCGGGCCGAGGCTCCTCCACCCCCGCCTCTGCCTGCACGTCGTAACCCCGCGCAAAAACCAAGGCTGCAGAGAGCAAACTCAGCAAGGAAACACGGTGTATCACACACGGGCAACGCCAGCGGGAGTATCCTCGGGGTTAGTTGCTGTTGCTGCTCATTTCTTCAACTGCACAAAAATAATGAGCAGAAGTTTTAACGGAGAAACATTGAAATAAGCACACTGCAACACATAATGCAAGCCCGGTCCCACGGGGAGAGACGGAGCACGTCTCTGTACTTTCTCCAAGCGGCTGCGGATATCTGTGGAGCTTTTTCTGTGACTTTTTCCTGCTACTGGACTAGAAAACAGAACAATTATTAAACCGAGCAATAACTGAAGTAACTCTAAATTGATTCAGAAGCAAGAGACACCTCTTTGAGAGTCCAGGGGGGTCCCCAGCATATAACAGGTTGTCATTTAAATGCGGTGTGTGTGGGTGTGTAGCGTGTGGTTGCTTTTTTCTTTCCGCCAAGGGTAAAATCTTGACAGCTGTTTCTCACGAGAATCTTTCGGGTGATTTTTACGGAAAAAAAAACCTGACAACGTGTCGGCGGTACTTCCTAGCCCAAATACCCGCTGCAGCCTCACCAGCACGCTGGCATGGGCAAACCCAGTTCGACCCGATCCCTAACCCGTCTCCCAGCACCAAAGTTACACAGCGAGATCCCAATCCTTTCCCTCCGTAGTTTCACTTCCTTTGATTAGACAAGTTTTGACAAGCTGCAGAGCCCTGATAGAGACCCTTACCCTGCCTCCCGGCACTCGGAGGAGTCCACCCAAACCTTTTATTATGCTGCCGTACGTACGGCGGTGTTCTCTGCTCGGGACAGATATATTTCATTGGTAGTCGTCGCAAGATTCGTGGTTGTGATTGTGGTGGTAGTAATCGCCGGTGACTTGCTAAACGCCGTAGTTCGTTCTGAAAAGCTCCCAGAAATCTTGTATAGTTATGGAAAAACTAAGAGCAAATAATGAACTAAATTACCTTTCTCCGGATACTCCTGGAGAACCTTCCTACCTAGTGCAGGACCAAACCCCAAACAAGAAAGGCTGAACTTCGGTGTAGATGGTGGTAACCTGGAGCTCGAACGAGAGGCGCAAGACCCACCTCAGCCTGCTGCAGAGCATCCTCCGAGCACGAAGGAGAGGACACCACGGGTTTATTCCTTCAGCTCCTCTTTTCCCAAAAACCTCCTGAATAAACCAGTAAGAAATTAAAAGCGGGGAGGAAATACCACCTACGCTGGGAAGGGATTTGTCTTGTGCGGACATAGTTCTCTTCCGACCTTATCGTACACATCGCAAGTATAGAGACAGGGGGAAAGTGCCCATTAAAACGAAATTTGGACGGGTACTTTTACATCTCCTTTTAAAACGAGGTCACTTACTCTTTGACTACAACTGCGTGTCAGGCTGCCGCGGCCAGGCGCCTGCACGCATCCGATGGCAAACACGCGGGTCGGACCCGCAGGGTGGGTGCGGCATCAGCGCCTGCGGGTTTTACTCCGAGTGTTAAACTCCGAGGCTTACGTTTCTGTTTGTCTCGTGCAACTTATGCCAGGTGGTTTTCTTCCGGATTAAGCAAGAGGCGCCGATGGCTGTAAGAATTCGCTTGTGTCAAGTTTTAGGTGGGAAAGGGGATTTGACA
Source organism: Anhinga rufa (assembly GCA_013400875.1). Classification (NCBI taxonomy): domain Eukaryota; kingdom Metazoa; phylum Chordata; class Aves; order Suliformes; family Anhingidae; genus Anhinga; species Anhinga rufa. The sequence goes on from VZTV01094006.1 coordinate 21,968, forward strand.
ATGCCGCAGTCGAACGTTTCAACAGCCATTTACCACTAAAGAGCGCGGCTTCCAGAGTTATATACCTTGTACTACAGTTCATAAACTTGATTTACGATGAAACAGAATTGCTGGGTTTTACTACTCTGGCCCTCCCAGCTGGTAAGAATTTGACTGCAACATGTGGGATTTACAGTGAGCGAAAACGGCATTATATCGAAAGCTTCCCCTGTATACGTGATCCCAGTCAACAGGTAATGGAAAACTCTGTCTTGCAAAAACACACGCCTCTTCGGAAGCGGATTTTCGCGGTCAGACGGCGCGGAGGAGGCGGAGGAGGCGGAGGAGGGCTTCTGCTTGCCCCTCCGCTCCCCGATCCGCCCGGTGCCGCCCGCGGCGGTGCCTTTCGGGGAGCGGAGGGAGCCCACACCGAGGACCCGCGGCTCCCCGGGCGGCGGATGGGAGCAGCAGCCACGCCGGGTGGCTGCGGGGAGCCCACACGGTGATTCCCCGCTCCGGGCTGCGCACACGCGGGCGCTGAATTTTCGGAACCAAACCTTTTCCCGAGCATCCGTGGTTGTCCCGGTGCGATCGCACGGATGCAGGTCAGGGAAGGGGGTGGAATTCGTGCCAGGTTGGCACGCTAATGTTTGTGCCTGAAATAAGCTGTCGATGTAGCCACGTAACCCGGTGTGTTTTAATACAACAGGGTGCACAATACGCACGATTCTGTGTAAATCCTTAACTCCGGGCTCGGGCCCCTCGTTAAAATCACAGCCCGGCGCAACGATACCGGCAAGGACGAGCATGCTGCAACCAAAGCGTTATTAACAGAACGGCCGAGAAATCAAAACGCCTCCCCGTAGAGTAACCCCCGCAGCCCCCCACCCTCCCGAGGGGCGCACGGAGCTCTCTTTGCGGTCGCCCCCCGCGCGGAGCCGCTCGCAACCTCAGCTCCGCCGCTACCGGCGGCTCCGCCAGCCCCTGCGGGGCACCGGTGCCGGCGGCTGGCGGGGAAGGGAGCCCGCAGACCGGCGCTCAGCGCTCGCCCCCCACCCCGCAGCAAGGAGCTCGGCTTCCCCCCAGGCCCCCCCCCAGCCCGGCCCCGGGCTCTGGGGCGGCGGATGCTCCAGGAGACCCCGCCGCTGCGGGGCTTCGGCTGTGCCCGCTCTGGGGGCAGCGGGCTTGCCAGCGGACCCGCAGGGCTTCCCACGGGCTCAACCCTGCTTTTTGTCCTCCTCCGACCCTCTCCTTTCTCCCCACGGACCGCTCTGCAACCTTCTCCCAAAATGTGCAGCGTCTTACCGAGGCGCTTGGCAGAGGGCTACCTCTCCCCTCTCACGGGGAAGAAAGGATTTTTGGAGGCTGTGTGGAGGCACATGGGGTGGCCCAGGCGAGCGGCTTTCGCTGCCCGTGCCCGGCGGGGCTGCGGCCGGGCGCGGGGAGCGGCAGCCTCCGGCACAGACCCGCTCGCCCGCCGGCTCCCGGCACCGTCGGGGCGGCACCCGCGGGCATTTTTGTGGGTGATTTGTACAGACCCGTGGGAAGCTCGGGAGAGGGAGGGAGGGAAGCGGAGGAGATTTGGGAGAGCGCAAAACCCGTGCTGGAGAGTGAGAGCTCGGCTTTGGAAGTACGAAACTGTATCTTGCCAAGGTGATAATTGGAAAAATATCCCTGCAAGCCAGCGCTTCTATAGGTTTGGTTTTCTTTATTCTTTCCTACCCGCCCCCCCACCCCGCCCCGGTACAGCACAAGTTCATGTAAGCTTTCGACAGCTAAAGTCGTCAGAGTTTCCATCCCTCATCCAGAAACCCACTAATCTGAGTTGCTTTTGCAGTGGCTATTTGCAGGCAATTATAGGATAGGCATATGTTACCGAAGAGCAGGAGCGAATGTGGTCTTTCCTCCTCTTTTATGCTTTTAATTAAATAGTTCTTTCTGTTCGTGCACACTTAAACACTTTTAGTTTTTACTTGTCTCCAAAGCCCCTTGCTTAAAAAATACTAAAATACCATAGGTTTTAGATTATTTTTATTTTTTTTTACTGCGGTCCTCTCTGGGCTAAATGAAAGGTGATCGTTTCAGTTCAGACCACTCATACGCTGGCAAGAAGATCCAGATAACGATTAACGACCGTATTTCACTGCAGGGGGTCCCAGGGAAGGGGAGGTTTCCCTGCGCAGTCGGCCGCAGGCTCGGCTCCCCCCACGCCCCGGCCCTCTGGGTGGGTGTTCGCGGGCCGTGGGAGCCTCTCGGGGGCGGAAGGTCCTGTTGGAAACAAAAGGTGGCCTTATTATGAGTGTTATTATTCAACTCACTGAGAAGCAATAATGTAAACAGGCACTCCTAGAGGGAAGTGAGGAACGTCTAGTTCCAGTGGTTTTGCTGGATATATGGCTACTCATATGGTCTTGGTGTTTTAAATGTTGCTCCCCTCGCTGTAGAGATGCGGTCTTGACACAGCTGAGCTGTTGAGTCAAGAAGCCAGCAAGAGACGGTCACAGGCAGGGCTGCCTCCTTCGCTGAGAAATAATGACCGGGCGCGTTATAAACCCAGCGCTATAACCTCAGCCCCCGCGCGTAGCACAGGGACGCTGTTCGTCAAAGTCTCTCGCGGTAAAATGGCTCGTTTTCGTTTGAGGTCTCTGTGCATGCCATCTCCCGCTTTTCTGTGGCGTACATTCTTTGTCTGGAGTTCATAAAATTAACAAAACTGGATTTAAAAACTCCGGAAGAGTCCCTTGCTGAGAATAAGTGTTGTGTTCTCGGGCTAATACCTGCTATTACAAAATACCCTTCTTCTTTTGCCCAGATGAACTGTCTGGGGAACAGGACATCAGGCAACTACCCCTCGTTTGCAGCGACACGGGGGAGAGGAGAACCCACCCCCCTTGATAACGCTGCTGCGAGTGATCAGGACATTTAGAAATCTTGACGCTGCAAATGTGTTGTTTTGGTTTGTTATTTTTTCATCCGAATCTCAGTGGCTATCCCCTTCCATCCCATTTCTCCACACCTCGTTTTTCGCTCTTTTTCTCAGCCCAGCCTAGCTTTCCTTTCCCTAGACCCAAAAGTTCCTCTTCGCTTAAGCTCTTCAACCACCCCCCTCCTCTCCCTACACACCTTTAGGACCCTCTCCATCTCTCCTGAAAGACGCTCGTTATTAGGAGACATCCACCCCAGGGCGGTGCATTCAGCCTTGACCGCAGCCTGTGTGTCTCCAGTCTGACATATTGGGAACTCAAGAAGCACACTGGATGAAGGTCCAGATCAAAAGGAGACAATCCAAACGACGCTGAAGTTTGAGCTGTATCGTTTCCCCCTTCTTTCTAAAATATTTATTGAAGGCAACAGTTCATTAATTGGAGCAAGATAGGGTAGCTCTGTTGATGCCAGTGGTATACCACAATTTATAGCAATTACAGATCCATATCACAGTCAAATGTCAACCTAACAGAGGCAGACACTTCAGCAAAGAAGAAAGCCTGTTATGGGCTTAGAGAGGAAGGGACAAGAACTAGAACTGGGACTTTTTTTGAAATCTAAAAAAGGAGGCAGATCTGATTCCATTTGAGGTTTGTGCCATTTCTTATTTTATCCTTGTGGTTCACCAGTTCCTCACTAAACAATAATAGGCATTCCTACATAATTTGATATTTAGCTATTAAAACAATTCAACATGTTAATAATTTAATTAAGATCCCACCTTAAATCGTGTATAACAAGCCTAAGTCAATAGAGGAAAATTGCTCTGCCGCTTTGAAACCCTGGTGTGGTGTGTGCCCATGTAACGTGGGGCAATTCCTGGGCTGTTTGCAGCTGGTCCCTGTGGATCTGGGCCTTTCCCTTTGTTAGACATCTGCCATGTGATCTGTGCGGAGGACTGGAAAGGGCAGCCTTGTAACAACATTATTTCAGGAGGATAATAAGTAGCCATCATAAATTCCTTTTTTAATAGTTTATTGCCGGTTGTAGTCTATTGACAGTGCCTGTTTTATAGCATGGAGGAAAACAGTTCCTTGTTGGCACTAGTCACTAAAACTGTTTGATAGCTCTGGGCCTTTTTAGTGCCTTCAGAGAAAACCTAGTGTCTCATGAAATGAATCATAAATAGCTGAGTTGAAGCTGAACAAAAGACGGAAAGAGGGAGGAAAAAAAAAGTCTTGCACTTACTGAAATATGTTTACTTTGGACAATAATCTATTAACTAGTTTAACAAAGATACTTTAAGGCTCAATCCTGCTGTCTTAGCTGGAAGAAAAAATAAATTCCATGAGGATTGTGTCTTGGGCCTTTATAAGGAGGCAGTTTAGCAAAGATTGTCTTTCTTCTAGCTCACAGAGTAATACATACAAATCTCTTATGTACTTGACTTCACCTTTTTGAAAGCAGAAGCAACACAGTCTAACGCTTAGAGCTGTATTGTCAGCACTATCCTGTTGTGTAACATGGGTCAATTTATACAATCTCTTGGGACAGGATGCAATGAAATACACCTAGGTATTTAGAGAGGGCTGAGAAAGAACTGGATGACCACTGGGTCCCACGAAATCCCAACTAGGCTGCTGTGTAACTCTCCAGATGTTTACATTTACTGTCCCTACCCTGAATCATTCTATTCTGAACCCTAAGACCATCACTCTTATTCAAGTCTGTTAAAAATCCAGAAATCTGGGTATCCCAGTAAATACCAGGCTTTGCCATCCATGTAGGAAGACTTGCAGTCCTATTGGGCTCCATCATACAATTTTGCTAAAGGTTACTACCCAGTCTTTCTCTTTCCTCCTTCCCTCTCCAAGGGCTGATGAGTGCAACATGGATCCCAAGACTCCAGCTTTAGCCTGAAATTTTTTTTTTTTTTTTTTGCAAGTTTTCTCCCTAACCAGCCCTTCCCTATGCGACCTGCCTGAGCAGGTGACTTTTAAGCTCATCTAGGAGACACCAGGAAGATCTGACTTTGTACCTGATTTATTTTGGATGAAATATGCTGCTAGGTGGCAGCTTGAAAGACAGGATTAAATGATGGAGCTCACTGTATATATAACACCGAGGTAGAAGTGAGAGACCTGGGTTCAGTGCCCCCCTTAGCCTCAGAGGCTGAAAAATCTTAGATAAAATCTATGTTTCCCATTTTTCATGACAGTATCTAAGCTACCACCCTTCTTAAGCTCAGCAGCACTGAAGAAATTAAACCAAAACTCAGTGTGATGGATCACAGCTCTGGATCCTTGGTCTCCAGGCATTCAGTTATGCTTCTGGTACCTACTTCCTAGTCTGCTAATACTTTTAATCTAATGCTTTTATTTTTAATTCCTCAGAAGAGGACTCAAAGCCCCAGAACTCCCATGCCTTCCAAGTGATGCTGGTTATGAGGCTAGAGCCATGCTCCTTCACTGTCTTAACCTAAATTCTTCACTCCATACAGATATAAGGGGAATGAGGAATATCTGTACTTCTATGGATAGGACAGAGGCAAGGGTGAGCCACCTGCCACTGGGCTAAGACAGAAAATGAAGCCATCCTGCCCACTTCCAGACAAAATGCTGTAATCCATTATTTATTTATTTATTTATTTATTTATTTATTTTAAACTATATAGCTAATGGCAACATTTCCTTCACCTGAGATAAATCCCATGCTCTGTGTGGACCATATGATCCAAAGAGGGTGCTGGGCCATATTCCTCATGTAAGTGAAGACAGCTTCCTACAGAGATATCCATCAGGTGCTTAAACTGCAGAAGGTCAGATGGGATTTCACATGCTCCCCTGTCCCTAGCATTCTTCATTACTCATGTTGTACAGCTCTGTGCTCCATCTCATAACTGCTCAGGCCCTCTTCTCAGGTGTCTATGCACTGTATAGGAAACTCAGGCACTTTAGGCTAAGTTCTGGATTTCAGTCCAGACTGAGGGTGTTGCCCCTAATTTGTGAGAGCTTTCATTCCTTATTGTATTGCAGTCTCATGATATTATGGGGTGAGAATATATGATTTTATTTTTGAGTAGGTTCACATTGCTATAGTTATCCCTGCCTTATTCACTTCAGGGCTAGATTTCTCTTGAACCCTCTTCTTGGACACTCCTGCTGATCATCATCCATTTCAATCTACTTCTCCATCAGACAATATTGTGCCTATGATTTGTGATTGGCAGTGGTTCTCAGTTTTGTCCCAGGGCCAAGCCAAATCATTGGCCTTGTCTGATGATCTGAAATCTTGTCCCAGTAAATGGCTCTCTTGTCATGTCATCTCGAGTGTTGGCATTGGCTGAGGAATCTAACGTCTCTGGTTTTGGTGCAGGAAGAGGGAGATGCCTTTCTTTAAAAACTTTTAGTGAAGAGTCATGGTGGAGGAAATTGTGGACCCCCTGTGGTATGATCTGGGGTAGACTTCTCTGAAGAGTGTACAAAGTCTGCTCTGTTACAGAATGTGTTGGAAACCTGAGGAGGGGTTAGGGAGGACCAAGCAGAAGTTAAGAATAAATATCAGATCACTCCTTAATTTCTGGTACTTTTTTTAAAAAAAATAATTGCTTTATGCTTTGAGTAAGACCTAAGGGCATTAATAAATGAAATAAATGTTGCAGTAATCCTGTCTGTTATTTGTCAACCATCTGAAACTGCATATGAAAGATGTGATTGGTGCCAAAATGAGTATGCAATGCATATCTTGCCTATTGTTGCTATGCCAAGCACGACACTCACATGAACAGATCATTGCAGCCACACACAGCCTCAGTGAAGCCAACTGTGCAGCTGTTTGCATGCAACAGGCTACCAGACTAGGGCCACAAGTCCTGATCTGCATGCAGTTACACACAGGTAACTTTGCACTGATGAATGGTTTCCTTTATTTTTATTGCCTCTGAAGCAGAGATAATTGTCTTCCTTATTTCATTTATGTTGTAAATGCAAAATTGCTTGTTATCATTTAGCACTTGCAGGATCCTGGCCCACAGCAATAAAATAGACAAATAATTCATTTTACGTGACTGTTTCTTTTTAAGGATTCCAGTCACCTGTGAGCAACTGGTACAACAGCCTGTGTTTTATTAGTGTGCTCTACCTTTCTTTCACTTGGGTTTCAAAGTCCACTTGCTAGACAGAGTCAGCAAATCCCTCTTTTCCACTGTCATAGGACACCTACAATTTTCAGAAGTCTGCAGAAATGTCTGTGCATGGAGAATGAGTACAGTTGTTTTTTTTTTTTCCTGTGAGATACTCCATTTTACATATTTTGCCATAATATTTTGTCTTTCCAGATGGTTCATTCACTATTTTATTTGCTATAAAGTCTTAATCCTTTCCCATCCAGCTTTTTCTCCTGTTGTTGGGACACAGTAAGGTGTGGAAATAGCTGTGCAATACTGACACCTGCCAATATCTGTCTGGAGAGTACTGACCAATTTACCAGTGTCTCCTCACGATCTGACTTTCCTGCAGGGAGGAAAATCCTCTTGACTTAAGCAATAGTTGGAGCAGACAGGCAGAAATGTTGGGGTCTTCTACCCTTTTATCTTAAAAATATATTTTTTTCTTCAGCTGGGGAAAATAAAAGTAGAGAAGTCTTCCAAACCAAAGAGAAATTTAGAATCATTGAAGCAAAATACATATGAACCCAATCATTTTAGTGATATATTACTTTGCCTAATCATTAACTTAAATACCATATAAGAATTTGTAATCCACAGTAAATCATTTGGTAAGAATGATTTAAATGTACTGCTGACTAATGTAAAACAGTCTAGTTTCCACACTCAGTTGGCTGCCAAACATTGTTTAAGAAAAAGGGGGGTGTATAATCCAAGTTGACATAAGTTATAGCAGATATAATGCTCCAATATAGTGGTGGTTTGCAGATTATTGGGTTTAAGAGATAGGAAGAAAATGACATATTAAGTACCACGAGGATTGCCAGGCCTATTTTGTGCCTTAATTAGGATGCTTTGCAACTCTACGCTTAATTCTTCTCAAAGCCTGCCTGGAAATGCCTTTATGACCATCTTATCTGCAATGATACTGGGGAAGTGAAATGATGGTTAAATTTACTAACACAACTGCAAAATAAAGAGGCTATTTCTATGGCAGAGGCACCAAGTTGCTCTTCTTAGTGTGTTGATGGAGGAGTTAGTGTTGAAAAAACAATTAAATCAAGCATACTTTGTGTTGAAGTGCAGAAGGAAACAAGGAACAGTGACAGGAGACACATCAAGTAGATACATTGTTGAGGAGGGAGACTGGGAATAGGCTTAAAGAACAACGAGGATGCTAAATGCAGCAAGCAGTAGTAAACAGTGAGTGTGAGGGAGACATCTCCTCTATCCCCAAGTTTTTTCTTTGAAAGAAAGGAGGAACCAAGGATATATAAATACTGATTTTAATGTAGACAACAGTTGTTTCAGTGAAGTACTTCCTAGTCACTATCTTGTAATAGATATATTATTTCTGCTGTGACAATCAAAATCTTCCAGAAAATGAGCCACTTCTGGATTAGCCAGCATGGTGTATCTTTTATCTTTCCTTAGACTAATATTATGGACAGTGGAAAGTGAGGTGGATTGAAACTGGCTCAACAACAGAACTCAGAGAGTCATGATCAATGGGGCAGAGTCTGGTTGGAGGCCAGTAACTAGCAGTGTTCCCCAGGGGTCTGTGCTGGGTCCAGTCCTGTTCAACATATTCGTCAATGACGTGGATGAAGGGATGGAGTGTAGCCTCAGCAAGTTTGCTGATGACACTAAGCTGGGAGGAGCAGCTGATACGCCAGAAGGCTGTGCTGCCATCCA
>VZTV01094008.1:0-31328 GCA_013400875.1 Anhinga rufa
TGACAAAAAATAGCAGGATTTTTTTGGCTAGAGACAAGGGGAGGTACATCTCTTTCACACACACGCACATGCGCGCGTGCGGGTTCAGAAGTTGCCTTACAAGCTTTAAAGCAGTCGCCCCTGCGCTGAGCTGAGCCGAGCCCCCCTCCCGTGAAATGGCGGGGAGCACGACGGGCTCACGGGCCCTGACGCTGGGTGGACGGGCGCCACCGTCGCTCTGAAACCGCGCTCGCCGCATCTGCCAGCCGGCTGGACACGAGCGGTGCTTGGGCGGGGGGTGCTTTGGGCGGGGGGTGCTTGGGCTGGGGGTGCTTTGGATGGGGGTGCTTGGGCGGGGGGCGTTCTCCGCCTGAACGCCCTGCAGGCGTTTCACCCCAGGCACTGGGGGCTTGCCCGTCTCCCAGCTGCGGGCCGGTCAGACGGCCCTGCACGCCCTTGGCGGTGCCGAGCTCCGGCCTGGGGCGCAGACAGAGGTGCTGGGTTCCCGGGGGCCGGCTGCTTGGCCCACAGCGAACCCTTCCCACCAGGTTCAACCCAAACTCCCTCCTCGGTAGAGGTGGAAGTTTTGCTCGGAAAACCCGCCCACGTCAGTGTCCTTTCCACCGCCTCTTCGAAGAGGGCTTTAGGGCAACCCTTTCCTCGGCCGCACTTGGTCATCTCTCTCTTCCTTTGCAGTCCTCCTCCGCCACGTGCGCAGTGTCCGCAGGCCTGGGGCTTTGCCCTTTTCTGCTTCTTGCCTTGTTTCAGCCCTGGCCGCCCGTGCGGGGGTCAGCCCACGCGTGTCTGGAGAGATTTGAAGGCACGCAGCGCGCTCGGTGTTCCCTCACTGCATGCAGACAGAAAGGGGCTGGATGCTCCCTGGCTGTCCCCGCTTCTGCAATGAAAACATCGCAGCGCTGCAAGAGCAAGAGAGCCCTGAAGTACTTCGGCGGGTTTGCTTCCTCCGAGCTATGCGTCTCATTAGAGTTAAATGTGCCATTTCATACACCGTCACAGCCGAGCTCCGCTTGGGTAACGGGCATCCAAATCGCTCTATAGCTATATGAAGTATTTATCATTGTGCATATTAAGAGGTTATTAACTAACTGTGCTTGCATATGTTTCAGCCCTTAGTTGGCTTTCAGATTTGTGATTTCGCTTTCATCTTCGTTTTATAGTAGATAATTCTAACCTACTCATTAAATTTAATGAGTAATCACACTGGCTAGCTGCTGTTCCTACATGGTACACTTGTGCATACAGTCATCAGAAAGATTATGCAAAACGTGAGAAATGAATGCACGCATGCAACACTGCGGAACGCCTTGAAACAGTCAAGAATCATTTAATCAGGGAATTTTTCAGGTATCATCAGTTTGCGTGTACTGTCCTTTTTTTTTTTTTTTGTTGTTTGGGTTTTTTTATTGCTTTCTCCAGGAGAACTGTCATGGAAAGATGCGACGCTGGTTCAAATATTCACGATATTATGGCTTTGTTTTGAGGTTAATGTGCTTAGGAAAGGAAGCAGACCAACGTCAACGCGCAGAGGGGTGTTTCGCACAGTGTGAGCTGATCTCCCCATTGTTTTCACCCGACTTTTGGTGTAGAGACCGTCCCCAGGAGGACGACAGCGCTGCCTGGCCCATGGGCTTCGCCGTGGTGGGAGGAGGAGGCAGCGCTTGAGCAGCCCTTGTCATTGCCCGGTCCGAAGCCAGCTGTCCGGACGGCCCAGCCAGGCTTGGTGATTTTTGCGCGGGGCAGCAGGTTCCTGAGGCTGTGTATTGATCTCCCAGCCTGCTCGCCCTCCTCCCGCCGCCCCTTCTCCCTCCTTCGAGTACCCGACATTAAAAGTTAAGCCTCTTGTCCCCCTTTTCAGGCGGCCTGTACTTTTCAGTGCCGCAATGAGATGCGGCTCCCCACCGGGATACCGCTCCTGCGGAGGAAGCAACTCCAGGGGTGCCTAAGGCGGGCGTGCTTGGGGAGGGAGAGCGAGGGACAGGGAGGTGGCTGCAGCCGGTGCCGCAGCTATGAGCGGCACCCACCGTGTCCCCCGCGGGGACCCCCGGCGTTTGCTGCTCTTTTTAGGTGCTGTTTTTATAAACCACTTTTGCTGCTGCCTCCTAACTGGGGGGGCTGGCGCACCCCCCGCCCCTGCCCTTTGCAACGACTGTGAGGAACAAACCCTGAGCTCTGCCCTGTGCCGGCAGTCCCGCGGGATGCTCCCAGACCGGCCCTAGCGATTTCCCACCCTCCTGCCCTGGGTTGAGGAGAGGAGGGAGCCAAGCTCTTCCCCCATCATCTTTTTCCCACGTATTTCCCCGCTGCTTCCTTATTTCCTTTTGGCCCCTACATTTTTCTCCTTTCTGTTGTGTGCTGAGAACGATTCCGGTTTGGTTTTACCGTGCCTTTCCTCTACAGAGAGGCCTTTATTCAGCTCTCAGCAAGGTATTCATCTCCTGTCCCCCAGCACGGGGGTGGAATCGCGGCGTGGATACCAGTGGACTTCCCCCTAACCAGTCAAATATTTTCAGTCACTTTGAAGACAAACACCTTACCATTTCAAACATCGCGATTAAAAAAAGGGGAGAGGCGGGGAGGTGAAATCTGCTTTGTTCTGTTAGGAAATGGGAGTGCCGTGGAAGTGTTTTTACAAACTAAAATTGATTTTTGGCCCTCTCTGGGAGTAAACAGCTTTGAGCTGAATATCTGCGCGTTGAGCAAGGCTGCAGGCCTAGAGCAAAGTGGATATTTCTAAAATCCTTCTGAGGAATAACAAAGGCAAAAGTGATGCCTGTACCTCCGCATGAGAAAGCTCCTGAACGGTGGATGGAATGAAGGTGATATATTTGTGCGTTCTCCAGAGCCTGAGCCTCCGCGCTGTGCTGTGCTGCCTTGACGCGCGGACACAGACCTTACACCTCGGAGAGAGTTATAAAGCAGGCATGTTTATGCCGGGGTGCAAGGGGATCGCCCCACAAAGCTCGCGCCCCGAATTACAAAGCAAGCGTCTATTTGTTATGCGAGGCATACATATTCCTTAGCATGGGTTGGGCTATTGCAGTTATTTCTAGGAACCCATTATCTTCAATAAGTCTCCTCCTCCTGGCGCCTGCGCGCTGTCATCTGGGGGTCGTCCGTGGGGGTCTTCTGGATGAAGGCTCGTAGTCTTCTTCGCTGTGTGCCTTCACCCTTGGCTTGGTATGCTGAGCAGGCAAACCCCAGGACCTGCTTTGACGAGGCAGCTGCCTCTTGCAGGCGCCTGGTGGCTCCTGCTCTCTGGCGGTTCCCGTTCCTGCGGCAGAGTTTGGGTTCCTTTGCATCGGCCTTGGGAGCCAGTTGGGGCGAGAGGAGCGCAGAGCCGCGCTGCCCTCTCACCTGGGCTGCTGTTGAGATGATATTCTGATAAAAAAGGCGTAGGCTCGAGGGACTGTGTGAATGCAACACAAAACCTTGCCTAGTTTTTTGTTCGTATTTGACAGAAAGAAGCTTTTATGTCAATAAATATAACATTTCGAATCTCTCCATTTCTCATCCGCTTAACGTACTTGACGTGCTGTAATGAACGGCGCCTGCCCTAGAATCACTCGCGCCAGTGGTGATACCCTAGCTGACTCTGCTGGGCTTTCTGCCTGAGATTCCAAGTAACAAATGACAAATTAGTGTTTCCGTTTCAGCAACACTAATTGTATTGGAATGTTGTTATTTGTTAGCCAGAGCCTGAGTTCCGTTCACAATTTCAACGTTTAGTTCATATTTTCCGTTTAAAACCCCGGGTCTACGTCTCTGCTCTAGCTAGGTTTACTTTTCACCCGTGCTAGGGCAGCACAGAGCCGCAGGCTGGGCGCCCGCTGGCCACGCGGCACGCTGGCGGGGCGTCGCGGCAGCGCACGGGCTGTGCCGTGGCCGCGCTCAAGATCTTCTGGCTATGAGATATTTCAGGGTGAGATGGGAGCTGAGCGGGAGGCTGCTGTGTTCATTCCTGGTCATTAGGATGACCCTGGGACTTGTTGTCCCTTGTTGACCCGAGCAGCCTTGTTGTCCCAGCCCTGCGCACTTGGAAAGGCTCTTTTGATTGCCCATTACATCCTTACTACAGTGAAAACACGGCAGAAGATCCAGTTTAGAGAACTTCTGGGGCGAGAGGAGAATTCATGTGGTTTTCTTCTTGCAAATAATTTTACTGACCACCACTTACGGCATAAAGCGAAGGGCAGAGCACAGAATTAGAAGGTGGCTTCTTTGCGAGCTGTTGCAGCGCTGTGACAGGTACTTACGCCCAATCTTTAATGTACACCGAAGAAAAAATGATGATAAATGTCCCATCACCATCCTGCTTACTGTGTCGCTTGGAAAGTGATTAATTCCCCATTTTCTTGTTATCTGTTGAGGGATTATTGACACTGTTTGTGGCAAATGTTTTTTGTTTTAAAATCATGGAGGAGGTTGAGTGATTATCCTTGCTGAGCCTTATGTTGCTCTGAAAACACCAGCTGAGGAGGAGAAAAAGCAGTAACGCTAGTCACTTGGGTGCGGAACGGCTGACAGTCAGGAAATCGAGAGCTACTGCTGCTATTGCGTTTGTAATAGCTCATGAAATGTGCGCTGGACATTGAAGGGCAATCAAGTCGTCGGCGTCTTCCGCCAAAATGCAACTGATGATGAAAGGAAATCAGATCGCAGAGTGGAGGGTCTTCCTGGAGAGGAAACTCTGGGCGTGAACAGAACAACTGGCGCCATCAAGAAAGGGAAGAGAAAACAGATGCATCGACTTCTTCTTTGTGGGTTTTATCACAACCCACGGGCTGGGCCCTCGGTTGTCTCCTGTTCATACACATCATGGCTCCGTGGTGTATAATGTCATGGCGGCGTATCGGATTGACTGGGTTTTAGTTTTCATCCGCATTGTAATCACCGTGCAAGGGGGAGTTCTTCCACGCTTCGGCAAGATTTAGCCACAATGCCTTGATGATGTTAAAAAGAGTAATTTCTTAGATCGTACCAGGGAGCAGAGAAGACACTTGGATCCCAGTCCCGTGGCCGAATTCTTAACACCTCCCGTCTGCCTTACTGGAGTTAGGTGTGTTTTGAGGGAGATCCCTTCTCCACCCTCAAGAAGCGGAAAACACAGCCCCAGTCTGGCAAAGCTCCCCTGAGCACCTAGGCGAACCATGGCCACGGTGGCGCCGCGGGCTTTGGCCCCATCCGCCCTCAGCAGGGCCGAGCCTTCGTGCACAGAGCGGAGAATAAACCGAGCCCGGTTTTGGCTGGAGCCACATTCTGTCCGAATATCCGTGTGCTTGCAGCCTCCCTCACTGCAATAGTCTTCGGTGTCCTTATTGAAAGCAAAAGGAGTGGATACCTCTAGAGCAGCCCACTCCTTTGCAATAATCTTGGCGTTGCTTTTTGAGAGATAAACAACGAGGCTCTGATAATTTTTATGCCCAGAAAAGGAACACAAATACGACACCTTTACAGGTAAATATAATGGACATGACATTTAATATCCTGTCTTTGCCGTTTTCAGGTTATTTTTGGTGCGCGTACAATAGATGTTCATGCACGGAAGAAAGGAGCGCGCTTGCACTAGACGGCCAGGTGCCACTGAGACGTCCCTGCCGGGCGTTGGCACGTGAGGCTCCATTCTAAAATTAACAGAGCTGTTCCCAAGGGAGAGAACCTTAAGCAAATAACTGCGCTTATTTGTTGCAACCGGTGGTAGCGTTCTGTGTCGCCAGGTGGCTGCTGATGTTGGCCGTGATGACTGCCCGCTTGGGCTGAAAAAAAATCCGTGCGTTTTATGAAGTTTCCAAGAGACGGAGCCAGTGATGGTGGGTTGATGCTGCCCGATCCTGGATTCGGAAGAGGAGTGGAGGGACAAAGAGAGAAGGAACCTCCACGCCTACACGCAGAGGCCGGTTCATACCTCGGCAGTCCCAGCTTGCCATTTACATCTCTCCATCGGTAACATTTGCTGGCTCGTGTTCGTGCGCGCCTCCCTCCGTCCTCCGCTTCCGTGCCGCGTGGCAGTGACAGCTCTGTTTGCAGTGAGGAAGCCGCACGCCATCGCCAGCACGGCTCGCTGCCGCTTGGAGAGGCGCAAAGCAAGCTTCGAAGGAAGGCGGCCGGCTCTGCCCTGAGGGAGGGCGCAGCTCGAGCTGAGGGACCACCCGAGGTCTGCCTTGTCAGTTCCCAGGGGTAAAACCCCGATGCCAGAGAGCGATTTCAATCTTTCGGTGATTACATGGGTTTTCAATTTGTGGTGTGAAAAAATATTGATCCTTGTTTTCTTATGGAATCCCAGGGCGGCGGGGGCTGGCAGGGCCCTCCGGAGCTGCCCCCGTCCAGCCCCTGCGTGAGCAGCACCCCCAGAGCAGGGGCACAGGACCGCGTCCAGGCGGGGTGGGAATGGCTCCAGGGAAGGAGACTCCACAGCCTCTCTGGGCAGCCTGGGCCGCTGCTCTGGCACCCGCACAGCAAAGGGGTTTTGCCTCAGATTTCAGCGGAACTTCCCGTGTTCCAGCTTGTGCCCGGTGCCCCTTGTCCTGTCGTCGGGCACCGCTGAGAAGAGCCCAGTCCCACCCTCCTGACACCCGCCCTTCAGACACTGATAAGCCCTGAGGAGATCCCCCTCAGCCTTCTCTTCTCCAGGCTGAACAAGCCCAGGTCTCTCAGCCTTTCCTCCCCAGGGAGATGCTCCATCCCCTGAGCATCCTTGTGGCTCTGCGCTGGCCTTGCTCCAGCAGCTCCCTGTCCTTCTGGCACTGGGGGCCCAGCACTGGACACACCGGACTCGGCTGAGCAAGGCTTTTAGCTTGCAGAGTTTTGGAGTGGGTATTTTTTTTTATCACATCATACGGTGAATCTAAGGTTTTTATGATTTTATGGCTAGCAGGATCCGACTACAGAATCTGCAGTTTATTTCATAGACTATTGTGTGCGTTTTGATGTGAAATTCCTCTCTGTTCTGAAGACTGCTCTTTTGGTTTGCGTGGTGGGTTTTTTTGAAGCACTGCTAATATGAGCCATCAGTTGAGGGAGAAAGCGTAATTTCTGCTTGAAGGCAAGAGTACGTAATGGCAACTTTTCCCCTTTAAACAGAAACTTTGGAAGGACAAAAGCAGCACATCGAATCAGCCAACGGACAAGAGGAGTGGGAATAACTAGCGGTGGTGAGCTGCTTTCGTGAGGAGCAGCGGCAGGTACCTGGCTACGGCCTTAAGAAGGGCTAAGGGATAACCCTGACGAGCCCGCGCCCGAGAGGTGTAGAAGGCTCAGGTTCATTTCCTCCCGTGGATGCCGTCAGCGTCAACCCTGGCAAGATACTTGAACTTATCCTGGGAACGATTTGCGGTCGTTTGGCTTCTTGCATACACCACTGCGCTCTTCAAACGCCGCTCTCCTGCAGCCTAGTCCTGACTCTGCCAAATCACAACCATCTCTATGGTTTTTTACCCAGATTTTTTTACCTAAAGCACCTGACCCAGAACTGTGGGTTGTTGGTTTTTTTGTCGGGTAGGGTTGAACAGCTCAGCACCGAACTTAACCCAGCCCACGTGAGCAGCAGAGAGCAGCTGCTCCTCTGCCAAACTTGCTGGAGCTGCTTTCACAGCTACCGTGGCCATAACCAGGGCACACGAAGAGCAGATTAACAAGATATAAACTGTTTCGGAGGAGGCGCCAGGTGACATAAGTTGTGTCTCTACCTCAGGCCCATCACCGGTTCTTGCCCCACTGTCTAAAACAAGGTACTGGAAATTTTGTGCTCCAGTAGTTTCTAGGTCTTGGTCTAGTCCTTGCGTTCCCCATCGATAGCCAGGGTCACCTGCTGCCTACCCCATGGGATCCGACACGGGGAAGCACCAGATCCTGAAGCGCTCAGACATTGTGGGGTGGAAGAGGGAAAGAAGCCCGGGTCCCCGGCTTGTGTGGGATCGCGTGGCGTGGGCTGCTGCAGCTGCGGGTCCGTACCAGCGAAAGGGGAGATCACCCGCCACGCTGCACGCCGCCACCGGCAGAGCCGCGTCCTTCTGCCGAGGCTCCTCCTCGCAGCGCGGGGCCCAGCGCTTGCCGGGACACGCCGTGAGACTACTTTAGCTTTTGAGCCTGGATGGTCTGGAAGCAGAGCGAAGTTACAGTAATAACAGCGGCACTGAAAGAAGAGAATGACCAGTCCAGGTAGACAAGACTTGATTTTATTCATAAAATTTGTATTTTCCTCTTTGAGGCGACAGTTACAAACTTTGGTTCAAAAATAAAAGGAAATATGAACAGCAAGAAGTTGACTTTTGGAATCTCACTTTTACATGTATAAACGTGCATAAGAAAATACCAGTTGGAAATGAGCCAGCAGAAACTAGAACTATTTAATTTAACAATTTATAAGAAATAGAAACAAACATTTCTTTTCAAGTCTTAACATATATTATGAAAAATAATTACAAAAGGATTTGTGCTGTAAAGCTAAAATGTGATTTCTACTTCCAACTACCTGAATACAATGTTCGGAGGGAGGGAGGCGATCTGAACGGCAAAGTGGAAGAGTTTGGGTCCCAGACAGCTCTGCAGGGAGCCGCCCCCGCCTGTGCTCTTAGCAGCTCTGGAGAATCACATGACCTAGACATACTGCGTCCCCGGCCTTCGGGTGTCGTGACAGGGAGAAATAATTCATAGTAGTGGGATGGGCAAGTAGTGTGTAGGACCATCCTGTGGAACTTAGAGTACCCAGTTCAGGAAGGAAACATCCACCATTGCTCACATAAAAATCTACGTAAACACTGCAAAAATCCATAAATAACTGTTCAGAATCCAGTTTTAATATTCATGCGGCCCAGAGAAGCACAATGGAAACAAAGTCAGATGAGGTTAAAAAAAAAGAGGAAAGCTCTATGACTAACTTATTTCACACAGATTTTTAACAGCTCTCTTACACAGAAGTTGTGGGTTTTTTTCTTACATATTTTCCCTACCCAAAAATATAAACTTGTTTATTTTAGGTATATACATGTATCTTATGAAATTCTGGAGTTAGAAAAGAAAATAAGAAGTCTGAGGTATAGCACCGTGGAACACAGCACCTTGGAAGGCGCCTTCATTATTGAAATCCGTCATCACAGAGCGAGATCAGCAGAAAAGAGTTGTCTGAGTGTGCCGCTCAAGGTCTTCCAGTTTTGCCACCTTAAGTTTTGTTGGCGACTTCAAATAACAAAGCTCTTCAACAACAATATATACAAAGGGATTTTATTATCAATCAGAAATGGCATTGGCTTCACTGGCAATTACAGCTTTATTTTTTCAGAATACATACACAGTATTGACAACGCCGTTTTGTAATTATAAAATAAGAGCCAGATGCAATTCAGAGACACATGCAAGTTTTGGAAATGGACAGAGAAATAACAGCATAGTACTGTACAGAGAATAATTACAGTTATTAAACACTTTCTTAACACCTCTTGGTTGTAATGGAAGGAGCACCATGTTGTTCGGGTTTTTTACAGCACCAAAGGAATCCAAAGGGGGTGTTCCTAAAGCGAGCCCTACGTTGTCTCTCTGTGCCACAGCATCTTTGCAGAATAAGTTTAAGTCATGTGATTCTGGCCCTACAAGGGCAACAATTACTTTCTAGGTAAGACATACATACACAGCAAGACATCTTTTCTACGCCATCCTTATTCAAAACTTGCATGTGGCATGAAGTGGGTTGGTAGCACCAAAGTGCAGCATGTTTTGTTGATCTGATTTTTGTCTTAAGCTTAACCAAGGAAGCAGACAGGACCGACCTCAAATCCAAACTTCTGGTTCTGATCGCCAAAGTCATTGATCATCACATCAACTATAGGCACTTGGTCTATTTTGGGTGTGTTGATTTCGATCACCGTCTTTGCGTAGCCCTTTCTTGACTGTGAAAAAAGAAGCAAAAGAAAGAGCAGACATGGTTACACGTCAGGGCAGTAAGCGTGTGCCGTACATCTTCACAGGTTGTCTCTGAAGTGTAGAATTCATAAATTGTTGCCCCTCGTGCACCAGATACTACAAACTCTCAAGGTTATGTTTTCTTAGGATTTTATTTTAAACAATGTGGCATGGAGTGTTTTTCATTTTAGAAAGAGATTGGCCCCTAGCTTTTTGACTTACTAAAACAGGCCTACAAGTGAAAAATTACCTGGGACATTTAATGTTTCTTAGAGAATTCTGAGTTCACATCTATACTATTTAATAAATAATAATAAGTCTCATAGCAGTGCATGTGTCTTCCTTGTGAAGAAACCACTAATTAGTTCTGAAAGATCCGCTTCCGAGAAGAAAGGCTGTAACCACCTCGCAGAACGCCAGAGCAGCGGTTTGGACACGAAAGAGAGCCGTAGCCTGACAGGACTGCCAGCCCGTGCACTTAGAAGCCGGCTTTGAAGCACACCCTCACTTCCTAACAAAGGCTCTCCGCCTCCTCTAAACACCGTCCAGCCCCGTCACCGTGCTAGCTGTCAGGACTGCCCTTGGTTCGGGAGGTCTCTTGTATCTGGCTGAGACCCCTTTCAGCGATGGCAGGGTCGGAGTTTGGATGAGCATCCAAGGTGGCAGACCTGAGTGTCCTCAGTTTAGTGGCGGGCTTACAGCCTGAGTCACGCCCAGCTCTCCCTGGAGCTCTACGCTCGCCCACTGTGGATAACCAAAGCAAAATGAATATGCAGGACACACAGAAAGGCTGACACGAAGCAGTTATGTATGAGAATCTCACTACTGAGGGGAGCAGACTCTGCATCTTCCTGAGCTGCACCTCTGTCCCAGAGCAGGGCACGTATCCTGGCACTTCCAGGCCCCTGACTCTCTGTCACTGACTTCTCAGGAACTGCCTTCAGAACGCTCCCATATCAAAACCCAAGATAATTAATGAGGCTTCAACTGGCCCTTGCTCCTTTGATGTCTTTGTTTCAAAGCGTTCAGTGCAACCCCTCTGTTTCTGAGAAGAGGCAGCAGTTGCTATGCCTACAAGGACCCTGCAGGAGAGGTGGCCAGAGGGCTGACGCCTCTGAACAGCTCCAGGGCTTGTAGCTGAGGTGAGAGGGGATTCTGAAGGGTACAATCCACAAGCGTCGCCTGGCTTTGGCTACCAAAAACTGAGAGAAGGAAATACGAAGTCACATGCCAAACTGCAATTAATTCACTATGTTTGGGTACCTACACGAGGCTTAGTTCATGCATGTTTTTACTGTATTCACTAAATATTCTGCCTGCGTATGCCTTGATTTTGAGTAGAAATACATTATGCTGATGGGTTGCCTCCCCAGTGATGCTTTTCTGCTTCTGTTCCTCTCATTCTCTGCTCATACTAGCAGCTAGCCTAGTTGCAGCACATTGGTGCTGACAGCCTGTATCCATGCCAGGTTGCTTCCATTTCTGTAGCTTGGTTTCTGGGTGGGGATTTTTTGGGTACATATATGAAAATTAAATAAAGGACCAGTGTACTGTAGTTAAAAAGCTACTAAAAGGCAGTCTATTAAAAATAAGGTGTTTAGAAAGCTTTTCTCAGAAGAAAGCTGTGCAAAAAATGAATGTGTTTGATTTCTACTTTAATTGACAGGTTGGTTTTGTAAAGACTCTTCTGAACCTCGACTTACCGCACAGCCGTCGTGCAGAGCTTTGATGTAAGGATTGTTGTCGTAAGACATTTCTTCATCATTCGATCCCAAGAACCTTAGTGCTTTGTCATAGCTGTCAGACGACGCATCGTGCCAAGCCACGGACTGATGACAGTTGTAAGTGAAATTCTGTCTGGCAGAGGCACTCAATAGTTTAAGGAATGTCATTTGGACCATATTAATGGAATTGCCTTCAACATCCAAATAGGAAAGCTGGAAAACAGCAGAAGTTACATGAATATTTATCTATTCCCTTTGCTAAAATGCAGAAGAAAATGATTGTTGACAAAAGAACCACATAACTCTCCTTGATAAAAAATCAACCAACCTGTAACATTTTATGGAGTTTCAAAGTTCAATAAAGCTATGACGCCGTAAACAGATTTTCATGTTGCAGCTATGTATTTAGGATGAAGAGCTACGCATTTTAGCTTCACTCCAATGGGAAAGACAGAGAATTACTCCTACCGTATAGTCTAAAACAGCAGAATCTCTTCTGGAATCTGTTTTTAGTTAATTGATGCCAGCCTGCAGTCTCACCTCTGCGTACTCAGTGTATTTCCAGCTACCTAGAATGGGGCAGGGCCTGTGCTCCAGCTGCTTTACTACGGTTCAGTGGTGATGCGTGGCCTGCCAGAAGCCAGACCCTCGCCATCAGCTGTGCAGGTGACCACTGGGACAGCTGTGGGACAACACGGAGCGGGCTCCTGCGCCGGTGGCAAGAGGCCATATAGCTGCTCTGATATTCAGGGCAAAAAGGCTGGGGCTGAAAAGTCTTTTCATTACCTAAGTATTTATAAAACTCCTTGGGAGCTGTAAATCACTGACAACATGTGCTTGATTTGTGAATAACTGTTATGTTGCAGTGACAACTTACAAGTTTGCCTCGCTTAAATTCGCTGAACCAAGATCCTGGATTCTCCTTTGGCCATGACGAAATTCTAACCTGCGTGGGAAAACAGCAGAGATACAAGTATTGAAAACACGTGTTAGCAGCCACGAAGGTTTTACACTACCTGGGACAAATTTTACATCAGATAGTAAAAAATGGTTCTTCTTTCTGAGATCTCGGCCTCTTTAAAGCTCTAAACCAGGGTGCCTTCAAATTTGGCTTTAAAATGGAACCCAAGGCCATAGCTTATAAAGAGAGCTGGTTCTATTTAAGGGAGACTGTCGTCATCTGTTACGATTCAGGTAAACCGCCGGTATAAATTGTTCCTGTGCAGAGCATCTAAATTAGAGTTTTCACTGGTGTTGATGCTGATAGATCTCTCTCATTTAGGCAAGCTTTTAGAAAGCCTTCCTCTACGTATGCCCCATCAGAGGTAATTTATAACAACGAGTGAGGACAGTGTTAATACACAGTGTTTTACATCTACTTTGCGTAGGTATATGAATAGAAATAAATGAACCCGCAAGAGAAACACAGTAAGAGTTTTGCTTTTAGGTGTCAAACGCGGGATGATGCACTTTAACCGGCTGCACAGCTACGCTGCGTTCAGAAATGTGGTGAAAGGAGAGCAAGCAGGTGCACAGAGTCCCTGTCTAAGCAAGAGTGCGAATGCTGTTTGCTTCATTCAGATTTATGCAAATTTCAGTGTAATCAGAAAGACAGATCTATGAAAATGTGACAGCGTTATCCTGTTTAGATCGACATTGCAAGAGCATAGCAGGATCTGTCAAGAGCCAGCTGAAGACACAGATTGGTACTTACTCCTTCAGATCTCTTATCTGGGTAGATGCAGGTTTCCCCACCTGCTGTGAAGTTGCAGTATACTTTGAAGGAGTCTCCAGAACAGCCCTGGTTAGGATCAATCCAATATTCCCCTAAAACAAACAGGAAAATATTTGCCTTCTATAGGAGAAATGGTATTTGGAAGATCCAGGTTTTACGGCTCCCTAATGGTCCTCCAAAGTTTGTAGCGAAGTTATTTGAGCTGAACGATGAGAAAGCAACCCTTTCTTTTCTGCCTTGCGATTTGTTGCTGCTGCTGTTGTTTATGAAAGATAACACCAGGATCAAAGTCTATTTTTATCTGTGTCCTTCTGTTTGTGTCTAATTCTACTTGAAACCACGACTCTGTTGCAGCATACTGCTGAGATCTCGGAGGAACTGCGGAGACCTCAGTCTAGAGGAGGAAGGTCATTATGTGTGAAACAGATATTGCAGGTCTCGACGGTTTGGCCATTTCGGTATTTCAGCCAGAAGGATGAGTTGTGCCTGTGGTAATAGCACTCTCCCAGACAGAGCGGAGGCAGCCTCAGGCAGAAATGAGCTTTGGCTTAGGTCAGAGAGCAACATCTGGAGCCACTGGCACACCTATCTACATAAAAAGGTGGTCGCACAGGGCTTGGTGAGCTTGTAGCTGGCACAAGTACCTAAAGCTTCCATTGAGAGAGATATGCCTCAAGCAAAGGTGTTTTTTACTACTGGATTACAGAGCTGCAACGCTGGTGAAACTTCAGGCTGCTCTAGCTGGTAAAAGCACCTTAACTAGTGCTTGGCTAGGTGACAGAGTGGGAAAGACAGTTAAAACTTGCCTGAGGCTTCCCCTCATTTCGGCGGTCACACCAGACTGGCAGGTCCGAGAAGGCGGGCCCTGCAGTGCCAGGGCGAAGGGAGGCCGGGGAGGAGAGCGCCGCAGTCGAGCCAAGGCCCGTTAAAGATCCGCGCCTCTCGAAATCTACCATTCTAACGATAACGAAGACTTCTGCGGTGTGGGCCCTCACCTCCGGCTAGTTTCACAGCAGGACAGCAAATGGCTTTCTGACACTACTAGGCTAACCCGGTTTCAGGCAAATAGTGGAGGTTTCAAAGAGGCACGACAAATCCTTCCACCGGTTCTGCCTTCTGAGTACAGGGCACAGACAAAGCACGCGTGGTGTTTTAGAGTTCTATATTGATTCAGGCTGTATTTATTGAAGAGTCTTTCCTACCCGTAAGTCTTGTCCCTGGCGAATTCTGTATTTTAATGAATGCATTTACTTTTATTTTAGCAAAATAAGATTACTTTGATATGAAGAAGGCGCCAATTAATAAGCAAATACTGCTAAATGAAGAAGGTGAATGTGTTCTATAAAAACATTCATTATTATGGAGGTGCTGAATTGTAAAATATGGAATTTTCATATAGCACATACACTGCTTAACTACTCCTTAAGGCAACCATCTGTTTTTATCCATCTAGAGTGAAAGCAATGAAATGTTATTAACTGTCAAAATCTATTTTTCCTCCCATTTAAAACCAGAAAAATACTGCTTTGAATTGAGAAAAATATCCATTGCAATCGAAAAAGATATGAAAGGATGGAAACTCTGTGAAGGCTGGCTTTCATTTAAACTTTTCCAGAGGGGTAAGCTCAGTTAGAACAAAGAGAAGAAAACAACAATGAATAATTAAATCAAGATAGTTCTTCAGAACACAAGTGTCTTTTCATTCTGCTCTGCATTTTCTTAAGCCACTGCTTCGTAGCATTAAACAGTACCAGGGAAATGTGCATGTCTGTTTGCTGAATGATGCAGAACAAACCGTGGCCATGCAGTAGAACAAATTATTGTTCTTAAGTGTAAAAGAATAGGAAATTTTTTGAGAGTCATAATCAATAATAAATCTCATCTAATACCAATGCTATTTTTTATTATTATGCCAAGCTAAAGTACACAGCTACTAAAATAATTCTCATTTCTTTGAAAAGGAGCTATTAGCTATCACAGCATGCTGACATCTGTGATTTTACTTTCCATTGACCGAAACAGCATCAGTCTTTCATCCCTCTCCTGTTTGGATAGCTCTGGAAATGCAAGGCCCACTTTTCAAAACAATAACTGTTTTCTATTTAGCACTTTTTAAAGTTTAAAACCTAAAACGAGATCAGGTTATATATTTAAAGAATTTTGGCTTTTACCGAGACAACATCTCTTATATTTTAGAAGCTTTTTGTACCTCCAAAACTGGATTTAATGAGACTGTATTTGTTGAGCAACTATATTAACCATCTACCAATAATTAATTATTCTGCCAAAGCATCTTAGCAGATCATAACTTCAGCCTTGCCTGCCTTTGCCATGCGACATTAACATACCATCTGGGAAGTCTGGGTGGCAGAGTTGCAAGTCTTTGCAAGTTCGGGCCGGGTTATTCTGCGTGCCCATAGGATACTTCATGTGCTCAATGTCTTGCTTCAGTGAATTCAGTGAACCAAAGATCTCTTCCATGCCATCGGAATAATCCAGAATATTATCACCAGCATCAGATAACATGTAATCAGGAGATCTTCTTGTCTTTTTGGGTGACTGGATTGGCAGCGGCTGGATTACCTCACCCGGAGGACCCTGCGTGGGAAACAACATATCTGGTTGCCTTTTCTGTTTGTTTTGCAGCTGCATAAATACACAGAGGAAGACCTCAGAATGCGGCTTGGAGATGCTTTGAATAGGCTTTCTTCAAATCCTTTATTTCTTTAGTCCACTTATTTCCTTCAGATTTATGCCTACGTGCTTTGATTTACTTGCAGAAAAAGACGACTGTAGAAGGCCAAACCATTGTTGTGCTCTAAACTCGTCCCACTCCATTGCTACCAGGGGGAGGGCGTGCTGCCCTGACCTCAGTGGGCAGAACTGACTTGCGATTGTCTCTTTATCCCCGGCAACTCCCTCAAGCACAGGCACAGCCTAAGACAAATGGAAACTGTGGGTGCTTCCTATGATAAAACTTTAAAATTCCACTTGGGTTTCTATAAAGCAATATTTTATTCCAAGAAATTGAAACACTTCATTCAGATTCGGACTGGTTTCATTTTAGATTGTTATGATATGAAAGAGAAATAGTAGAAACAGAAGAGCATTAACAGGGGGAAATGAAAATCATCCCATTTCTGTGCTTCAATATAACGCATTAAATAACTATTGCAAGGGTTTTTTGTTTGTTTGTTGTGGGGGGTTTTGTGTTGGGGTTTTTTTAAGTTTCTAATGGCTTCTCCAGTGCAGACAATGTGCTTCTGTGTCTGGTGCGTCTGTGTTTCCTGGCAAATGATTTTTCAAACCATCATTAATATTTTCCTTATCTGTAGGTTCACAAGTGGTGTTTTCTACCCTTGTCAAAACAGGGTCATCGTGTCAGTGTAACGTCCATGAACGTCAAATAAGAGTTCTTACTTACTGGAGGACCGGGTGGACCAGGCAACCCACTGTCACCCTTTTGACCAGCAGGACCCTATAAAGCAATGAAAGAAATGCCGTGTTGACCACGCTACACAATGTTAAAAAATCACACACACAAAAGTTAAGTAAAAGAACCAAAACTATGGAGGAGAATTACTCACGCTGGATCCTTTGGAACCTTTTGGACCTTGGGGACCCTACGGGCAAGAACATATAACTATAGTTGGAGTATATTCCACGCAACACGGCAGTGTTTTGAACAGAAGGACTGGATGAAATTACTTACGGGTAACCCAGGAGGCCCAGGGGGTCCGAGTGGACCAGCAGGACCGGAAATTCCCTAAGAAAGAATAAGAGAGTAAGTACAGAACTGAAGTATTCTACATACTAGATGGGATTAAAAAATGCATACCTATGAATAAGGCAGTCCTACTAAGTGTCCAGCCCTGATGAGCTTTGATGTAGGCCACTGGCTAGGGTCCAAGCTAGTCTGTGAGTTTAAAATGTCATCTGACAGTTTGAGTTGCTTGTAGCTGTTCTTACGCTGCAGAACTTGAAGTCATGACTGTGGTCCCCTTCAGAATGGCTTGGAAACCTCCCTTTTTACATAGTGCCTTAAACCAGGGCTTAATAACTAGGAGAAAGGAAGCTACTTTGGGCAGTCCACTTAATAAACATGATGAGATTGGCGCTGCTAGTTTTATCTCGTCCCGAACTCAGGTGTATGCGTTTCCTACCTCTTCTGAAACACTCTATGATCTCATTTTGAGCTGTTGAACTTCACTGAGTTTGTACAATGAGTAGGAAAGTTTTAACCTCTAGCAGGAGGTTTCCCGTTTATAACAACTTTCTGTCTCTTGAAAGAAAGACTAGAATTCATACTCTTTGCTTGCATGGAACTTGAATGAAAACACAAGTATGCTTTACTCACAGCATCACCCTTGGCTCCAGGAGATCCCTGCGGGCCAGGAAGACCCCTGTCACCCTTCTCACCCTGTTCTCCTGGAGGCCCAATCAGGCCAATCAAACCGGGATGTCCCTAAACAAGGTAGAAAAAAAAACAGAGTTAAAACTCAATATATATAAAGTGGATGTGCTTTGCAAACACGCAAGTTCGAGCTTTCAAATGTCATCACTGTCACTAGACAACAATTAACCTGAAAACAAATCATTCTGAAAGCATATTCATTGCTGCTGGTTGGCCTTTAGGCTTGGAGATTATTTGCAGGCTGTGACTGCTTATTCAGTGAAGGATCCAAGCGCAACGCAGTCCTTACTGAAACCGATACAGAAATAACAGTACCCGTGGGTACAAATATCACACCACCTTTCGCATTTAGATGCTATAAGCATGTTATAGAGTTGCACGTTTTTTCCCGCCTGCAGTATAGCTGTATGAGCAGCTGACCCAAGCACATAACAAGCCCTGAGGTTCACAAGGTACAACTGTATTTGTATCCCTGTCTCTGTACGGTTTTTCTCTGATACACAAGCAATCAATAAATTGTTGGGACTCCATTAGAAACGCTATCCTGGATGTCTCAATCCATTATTTAAAAAGTATTATAGCTGTTAAATATTTACATTTTGTTGCTTTAAAATAAAAATCTCAAATACTTTTTATTTCTGCTTGCTTTGGTGTTGTAAAAGCAGCAGTTCTCTTTCCATCGGTGTCTTTGGGGTTTTCATTGCGAGGAGGACTCACGTGGTCAATAGATTACCACACAGGCAGGAATCTTCTTCTTTCTCTCTATCTCCAGGATATCAGATGTGGCTTAAAACTTCACAATCACTATTAAGGCTGTTGGAAGCTGACCGATAGATGTGGTAGGTTGTCTTGCTTTCTGATACAAACCCCCTAGTGTTTCTTTTTGCTAATTTTATACAGACTTTTAGACTGGATCAAAATTACAAAGGCACAAACCATGAATAAAGTATACCTTCTCTCCTTTGGAACCCGGGTCTCCTTTCAGGCCAGGCAAGCCAGGTGGACCCTAAATGAATCAAGGGAAGTAACGTTAAAGTAAGTTTTAACAAACTGCACAGGTCATGTTTTCTTGAAATATTATTAAAGGCAGCGTAAGTCAAAGTACAGAGCCATTCAACGGCTGATGGCTGTGATTGATGGCATGTGGTTTAGGGCCCAAGATAAAGCTGACGTGTATGTTTTAAAAGGCATAATGATGCTACTGTGGCATTTAAATTACTTTATAATTAGGAATCTATAAAGGACTGTATGATTAGAAATCTGTGAAGCAGAGGGTCAAAGAGCCTTAAAGAGCACTGAAGGCATCCAGTGAAGGAAGTGATATTTAAAAAAAATACTCAAATGGGTTTTTGTTGATTCGTCTAATTTTTCTGTGGTTACATTACATGCTTTCAATTACATCTTCCACCTTAATTGCTGCACCTTACTTTAGTGGTTTATTTTAGCCCTGTCTTTCATCAGACAGTGGAAAGTATCCTCTTAATTTGTTTTCTCCCAGTTTACTGCAGCTCAGGAAGACTTTTGCAGAATATAAATCAGGTTGCTGATAACAACTGCTCCTCAGTATTGTTTTGTTGGAGAACTACCTCATATTGTATTTCAGCACTCGGGTTGTTGTCTTGGGTTTATGGTTTCCTTGACTTGCCAGCTGAAATTCCTGTATGACCATGAATAATGCATTTACATCTGTATTTTCTAAATAGTCAAGCCTTTTCTACTCAACATTGCGAGCTTACTTGATGTGATGTAGGTGTGCTAGCTCCATTGACAGGCAGAAGCTTATGGCCCTTGGTCACTTTGGTAAATGTGATTAGTTACACAAATTACCGAGGTTTTGCAATACTAGGCTGGGCAGTCCTAAATGCTTTTAGGAGCTGCCTTAGTCTCTTTGGGTCTCCACTCCTCATCTGTTGGATGGGGATAATAATCCTGCCTTACAGAGGTGATAAACTGATACCTTATTAGGTACTTACATGGCTCACATCATATAAGCAGCTTACAAGTTTTAATCTGTATTTACAGGCCATCCTTTCTGCAACACAGTAAAGACATATGCTCCTTTATGAAACTGAGTCAGAAATGGTCTTTATTCTAAGTTTTATCTGCAGTTGTCCCTAAACATTACTCCATGCCGCTAGATTTCAGTAAACAGAAATACGCTGGGGCAGGAGACAGAGCTGTGGAGAACGACCACAGGGTTCACAGAACCATTCCACAAGCCCTTCCAAACTTCTGGGGTGGGTTTGGGGAGGGGACAACCCCAAAAAGTAATTTTTTTTAGGTGGTTCCAATGTAAGCTGATGCTTAGAGAATCTGTTGGAAAACTCCACTGGAGCCTTGCGACCTGGGAAACTACTGAGAAAGATAAACACATTCCCATGGACAGGTCTTACTTGCTGCACATCCCTTGCAAAAAACATTGAATAATCGTGTTATAACTTGACACAAGCTTCTTTTCCTTGACAGTGCTTTTTTTTTAACCTGTACAGGGGTCATAAGAGCAATCAATAGTCAAATATATAGCTGGATAGATGGTGCCGAAAAAGATTATATATGAAGCTTGTTAAAATCTCCTTGGTTTGTTTTTAATTCAGCTTTTCTTTTTTAATTACTTTAATCCTTATTTATAATTTTAGAAGAATTTTGAGGGATCTGAGAAATCTTCTGAGGTTCTTAAGAACGGCAGTGCTGGTTTTGCATAATTCGTACAGAATGAGGTGAAGCATTCAGGCCACGCAGGGCCCATGCAAGCACAGAAAAGGCGTTCGTTCCTGCAAGCCTAAGTCAGCATCTCTTCACTACTAGCCTCCTGCTGGCAGTGGACATCTGTGAAGTTATGATATGGATAGCAGTAATAACTGACCTCTTCAACCTGGCACAGATTCGAAAATGCCGTAACACTCCATGTACAAAATATTATTCTGTGCATATCCTTTCCATCTCTACTTCAGGATATCATTAGGTGCAAAAGCCTAGGCAAATACATAATTCATGAACGAAAAGTGATATTTTTAAGCTTCTGGAATACAGAATCAGACATTTTCACCTGCAGTGTGTTGTGCTCTACTGCAAATCGGCTTTCATATTCTTCTCCTGATAGCAATCTACTGCGGAGGGACGGAGGGGAAGGAGGGAGACCTAACCTCGGCAACTTGTACCTATAAACTTTGCTTTCTTAAAACCCAAAATAAAGTTTGAGTTGCAGCAATGCATCTCGAAAAAGTTCTTGCTGAGCTGACAGGAAGCCTGTACATGTGGGAGTACGTAGTTCGTTAATACAGTCAGCTTCAGATTTGAATTGAATATTTAAGCTCTCAAACGTTGGAAGAGAGATCTTTCGAGGGTGTGTTTGGAGGCTCCTGGTGACTGATGTGGGAAAGGGATGCTTATGATTGCTGAATAATTGCTTGTTGGCTGTTAGATTTCCGCACAGAATCGTAACTGAGGAGATCAGTTTTCAGTTCCATGACTTGTCCCCCGTGCATTTTATTTGTAAACTGGGCGCATCACTTTAAAGCTACGGTGGTGGTCCCACCATAAACGCTTTGAAGAGAAGAGGGTTTTATTATGGGCTTAGCACAGGGCAGTCCTTTTCCTTGCAGCTTCTCAATCATTGTTCCCAGCCTCTGACTTACAAGCAATATGCTATCCATGAGACTTTAGACAGAATTAGAATGTTAAAATGAAGGGCAACAAAGAGCTTTAGCGTAAAGTTTCCTCAGCGCATTATTTGCTCATTCTTGTTTTCCAAGGGACAGAGAAAAATGAAATTATATGTAGATGCCGCCGTAATACCATCTATAATTATACACACGGAAGTGATCGACAGATACACCGATGCACCAGATCACTGTTCATCGGAAGAAAAATCCTTCTAGTGTGTAGGGCAGAAAAATATATGTTCTGAAACTCTCTGCTTACAGGTTAAGTAGTTGCGTGTTTGGAACATTTTTGGAAATGTGAATAGTTACCCAAATACTTTCACCCATGAAAGTGCTTCAGTCAATGAAAGAAAAGGCAATTGCTCAAGTTCACATATGCACATGGACATGAAAGACTGGTTTAGGGAAAAAGTCATAACGTATGCAGCATTTCAGTTTAAGTTCCCGATTTTTCCCATTTCATTGTTACATACTGGAAAAGTCTGATATGGAAATTTTATAGCTGATGTTCAGACCCCGAGTTCTCAGTCGGGAGGCAGGAATGCTCTTTGGAAAGATTTTGGGTTCACGTATATAGCTTAAGCGCAAAAACTTTCAGTATTAAGGCTACCCAAGGATCTGTATCCGTTGTACCCCCTAAATCCATACAGGAAGAGGAAGAGAGGATTTCCTTCACGCTTCCGACTCACAGCCTTCCATTCCCCTTCAAGAACCGCATCATTTCTGAAGCAGAGGATAGCTCCTTATTGCCTTATTCTCCTAAATTAATCCGATTGTATATGTTGGCATAGTGAATCTTCTGGCCAAAGTAACAGAGTGGACTTTACTTAGGATATGATAACACTGCCTGCAGACTGTTAAATGCCTTAAGAGTGTAACACTTGTTTATTTTTTTTTCCCTACCAAACTATAACAGTCCATGTTTTGTTTCAAAGCCTTTTATTCCCAATGCGTCACTCAGCTGTGATAACAGAGGTGAACTCTACTTCAGCGAGTTTGGAGAGCAAGGGATATGAGCTCTTTCCACTAAATTGCATCACCTTTGCTCGACATGGGAAGAATAATCTGCTGGGCATATAGTTTAGATTTGAATTTCTGCACATAACACTGAATACCAACACCAGTGTTGTGCAATTTGTGCTCACAGTGCTGTTTTTTCAGCTTGTTAGAAAAAATGTACTAAAATAGCAGGCGAAAATAGAAGCAACGATACAATTCGATAATATGTCATCTATAGACTGCCCTTGCTTTAATCGTGTTACTAACACAGAGCAGCACTGCGGTATGCCCCAGATGCCCTAGAAACTGGGAGCTTGGTTCTTTCAGACCCTTTTAAACGCTTTGGTCATGGATTATATTTCCTGGGACTGCCACAGTGAACAACAGACATGGTGCTGCCCTTCATTTTTATAAAACTAGCATGTTTTCTTCTTTGGTAGAAGTCTCTTTTTGGCCCTGCTTCTCATTTAATTTTTTGTTTTGCTAAGGAGTGGATATGATCTAAACTTTTACCCTATGAATAACATTTTCCTAAACTAGCAGTCATTAAAATCAATGGATGTACAAAATTTACCACCGCTAAGGAAACAAAATGATTTAAGGTATTAAGGTTTGCTGATGTGGGGACAGAAGAAGATTTTTTGATTGTAAGTGTCATTCATTTTATTTTAATTTTTATTTCTATTCGGGTGATTTCAAGAATTGGGTTTTACACTGCCTTATTCCACTTTTTACCTGGTCTAACTCAGCAGCGTTCAGCACAGCTGCCCACTAAAGTAGAGCAGTAAAATGAAGGCAGTTGTGTATCAGGTTTTACCAGCACAGAAAAGTAGTGACTTTGTGCTAAGACCTGACTTGTACATTCCTTTTTCTGTAAATGCACAGGCACGTTAAAGGGTGCTTTGTCTGGTTTGGCGCTGAAAGGAAGGGTACTCACCAGAGGCCCAGGAGGGCCATCCTGCCCTGGCGCTCCAGGTAGACCTTGTTCTCCCTAGAAAAAACATCAAGTTTGCTTTACCAGAGGATATACAAGAAATGCAACATTTAAAATACTATTATATGCTCCACTTACTTACCACAGGGCCAGGAATGCCCCGGAGACCCTCTGGGCCAGGTTTTCCTGCAGGTCCCTGCGGACCAACTGGACCTGTTTTTCCAGGAGCTCCTTCTGCCCCAGGTTCACCCTAGAAAGAACAAAAGCAACGTGTCAGAGAGGGAGAGCTGACTAAGCTTGGCACTGTAGGGATGTACAAGCCACAAAGCGAGAGTGAAGTTTCCTCACTCCCTTTTTTAGAAGCTGCTCTAAAGCAGTGCTCTGCACGGGGTGGTTTCCTGAACAAAATTTTGATCTTCCTATAAAGACGTGGTGCCAGCAAAGCGGCGCATCTTGCTTTTCCGCAGGGGTGAGCTAGGGTGGGCCTGCACTGGCCGGACTCCACCGCGTGCTCCATTATGTATTGCGACTGATTCTGGGCCTTCATTTGGATTTTATGGTTTACCAATTACTACTTGGATAAGTTTCACACTCAGTGCATGATCAGCACTTTATTTTTCATTTATATATAGTTTACATTTCCATGCTCCTGAAACAAATCATGAATTATTTACCTTTGCACCTTTTTCACCTTGTCTGCCTTCAGCACCAGTTGCTCCAGGAGGTCCCTGGAAAAGACGGAGACTGAGCTCATAATCTCAGTTTTCTAAAATATTACCAGTGAAAAAATTCTGAGAGTGCGATTTCCACCGTATTAATAAGCAGTAAGCGCTAACAAAAGAACATCACATTTCTTTCTTGACATTTTACTCACAGGATAAAAATCCCAATCTGTCATATCAGCTCTTTTTCCCTTTATAAAATTTTCTGGGATTTTAGAATGCCTAAAAGAATATATATCTCCTAACATCTCTGATATTATGAGGTTAAAACCAAATAGATAGCTTGGAAAAAATTAGAGCAAGATATAAAAGGAAAAGGGAAGGAACAATACTGATTTACATATACAGTAACAGATTTAAACTTGCTTTGTATTGACTTCTACCTATTCACTGTAGTTTAAAGGGCCTGTCATTGTACAGAGCACAGATGGCATATACTTCTTTATTCTCTAAGTCAGCGACAGGCTCAGCCAGCCTTTTGATTACATTTGGACAGCCAAAAATCGATACATGCCATCATATTATCCAGTAAATATAAAGGGGGGGGGGGGAAATATCACATGACTGGAGGCTGTAAGGAATGCCATGAAGACGCTGACTACAAACAGCTCTCGGTATCAGGCTTCCCGTTTCTGCTCCACAAAAGCTCTGTTTGACTGAGACAGTGCTGGGCACTGCAGGGGAGGCAGAGGTGGGATACGGGTCAGGTGAAGGCCACAAAACAGGAGGCGCAGGCTGCGACTACCTGCAGCTGACGTCTCCCATCTTTCATTTTCTTAAGGTTTCAGTGGAAAATAAAAAGGCATTTTTCTCCTCCAAAACATCAAAGGCTGATTTTCAGGTCAGAGGACTAATATTCATAGCCTCGGTTCTGAACAGAAGCAGCACCTAGAGTCTAATGTGCGCTTTGCAACTGGTTCTCTCATATATATGCTTAGTTTAGAAAAGAGACACTCAAGATAACGGGCCAACTGTTTTCCTACAAGGTTAATTTTTAGCCTGGGAAGTGTCCTTATTACAAAAAGCTATTTCTTGCCAACCAATGAGCAGCTTAAAGCAAAACGAAAGAAAAGTGACTACGATCAACTACAAGGTGATTTTCTGAACCTGTACGACTTATTCCCTAAGACTCACCTGGTCGTTAATGCAACAAGCGGTTTGTTACGGAGAAAGTAAAAAAAAAAAATAATCTTCTAAGGACCAGCAATAAGGAAAATTCAGTCACTTCCATTTATTGACTGCTTTTTACTTCCTAACAACAGACAAAAAAATGCAGGCCCCTAAAAGTAAAGCACTAAACCACCTTCCTAATTTTACAGACAAGAACCATTCTTCCAGTCAAGCACCCATCTGTATGCTTTGTGAGCTCCGGGCTTTAGACTGGAGTCTGACCTAACAGCAATTTTTTATACTAGAGCTGAATTTAGCCCAAACTTTTTATAGCCTGATATATTTTACCATCCACTACTATTGGCACGTACCTTGAGCAAGTCCACCAGTTTTAATTTAATTCCTGGAAATTTACACTCATTTTATAACTATTTATGTAGAAATATATTAAGATCATTCATTTGCTTCTGAAATTAAGCTTTCTCCAGGGTGGAACTGAACATCTGCAGTTCTGTATGAACCTTTTGGCCAGCACAGATAGTTCAGGCTTTCCATTAGAGGTAATGCAAAATTAATTAAATTACCCACAGTGGACTTTCATCATTTGTTGTGGGTACCACAGGTTGGTCCCTCTGGTATTTTTAAGTGCTGTAAGTGGTAAAGGACTTAGTTTTACCTCTTCAAAATACAGAGAAGCTAAAAAGCCCTGGACAGTGTGGTCCAACTGCTGACTCTTTAAAACAGGAAGAAAAATTTAAATCGCTACTCTTCCAATACTAATCTCTGCTGCATACACCCCTTCGCGTAGGTTGTAATGGGTCGGGTGGATCGCAGTTCGCAGCGGTAACAAGAAAAATGATTAGCAGGTCTATAAACAAACTCAGGAACATTTTAGGAACAGGACATTTCTTTTCTTACACAAATTAATTTACACGCACATTGTCTTTACTGCTTGAAAATTCCTTTTACTCGAGTTCCCTTATGGATGATAATCTACCCTACCTAAGAAACTGAGGAGGGTTGAGCGTGGTAGTTCGTATTTGAGAAATACAGTCTCCGCATAATCTAGAAGTGCAGCTGCAACGTGAACGAGCACATGATCGCCAAATCACAAATACAATGACTCATGATTGCTGAACAAAGGGGGTGCATTCATTATCAAACAGTGCCAATGCAGCACCGAGCGCAAAGCGGCGAAATGAACGGCTCTTTCTAACGGGCTGCGATTGCCGGCACGGCACAGATGGTGCTTCTACAGAGAAAGACTGCTAATTATTATTTATCTTACCTTCCCACACTTGAGTTGTTGGAGTGTCTGGTAAATTTTAACTGACAGAAAAGATCTCAATAACAATATTTTAAATCGATGCATGGCTCCCCACCCTCACCGCCCCAGCTACCATGGTGATTTTTATGATTATTACACTTCAAGCTTGGAGATATTGCCTGACACGTTTTCTGCAGAACTGAGAAGACAAAAGAACTCCTACCGAGTATTGACACCTGCTCTTTTATTGAAAGCAGACAGCATGCCTTCCAGTTTAGAACAAAAATGTATCTTAGTTCTGCGCTTTGAGTGCTAACGTTTTTAGACTGATATATGGAGCCTTATGCGTATGTGATCTAGAGATCTAATTGACGCTAATAAAGAAAACAGCCAAACAGCAGAAAACACAGCTGACGGGCCTAGCACGCTGAAAGGCTGGGAGGAACATAAGCAAGAAGTACTATCTGCGGTGATTTTTATTGATTGTATACGGTATTTGTTTTAAGAATGAAAGTTGTTTGATGGCGTCTCTTCCTCATTCTATTTTTAACATTTGTCAGATTGAAATAAATTCATTTGAATTAGAGTTATTACCCAGTACTCTATGGCAAAACAACAACAACAACAAAAAGGAGTCCCAAAAACATGTGCAAAGAATTAAGTGTCAGAAAAAAACAGTAACAACGTAACTGTAGAGTGATTGGGTCTTTGTATGTACATTCCTAGACAAGTGGCGATAGGTCAGGAGGCCTTTTGAGATGTTCCACTTCTCCTTGACCACAATTCACTTATCTCCCACACTGGAAGGAGAAGCTGGAAGAACCTCTTGCACCTCTTCGGAAACACTACCTACACACAGTATGCTGTTGGTCAACGCTGATGTTATTATGAGCAACAGGAACGCTGTAGAGCTGAGAACTCTTACTGACAAGCCCACAGCAATTTGTGAACTCCTTGGTTGCCTTAGATTGCTCCAACTAAGAAGTTAACTTTATAACACAGTTTTTGTCTTCAGAATGTTTAAGAGCACTTCAGAAGCCACAACCTTGTGTGAGGTTGGCAAGTTTCTTCTCTTTTTGCAGACGGAGAAATTCGGACGGCAATATTATAAATGTTTTACATGCATATAAAGGGGAAAGGATTAGAAAAGGGATCCCTAGTCCCAAAACTGCCCTAGACTGTTTGTTCAGCTTGGAATGTAGTATACATACATGTAATGCCTCAAGTTTTCTAGCAAATCTAGGCTGATTTCCATCAGTGGAGAACTTGCCAAGGGATTTGATGATGGAAAGCCCACAGTGAGAGGAAGATGTCCTGATGAAGAGCAGCCATTCTCAAACCAGACAGAACTGGTAAGGCTAGAGTTGGGCCCTGGATAGCTAAGAAGTCAAGTCAGTGATCTGCTGTGGGCTACCTCTACCAAAAAGCCTATTGTGCTGGATATTTTTGTGAAAGTAAAGTAAATATGACAGCCGATGACGTGGTAGCCACTGTGTCTAGCCTCTGAGGTCTTGATTTGGCAAGGTGCTTAAACGGGCACTGAAATCTGCAGAGCAAAGCAAATGCACGTTTCCAACAAGCTCGTATGCCTGCTGAATACTAGGAAAGGCGATCAGTTGATCAGTTTTTCAAGTAGCTTTCTTTGGTTAGTATTAGTTTACTTTAGAAGTTCTTTCATTTGCAACATAAGGCTTTGATGGTTTAACATAAAAATGTCATTTTTGGAAACACTGTATTTAACTGCTGCTGAGCATTCTTCAGAAAGATGATACCAAACTGTTAGCCTTGGCCAGCTAGAATGCTAAGTTTAGCACTAAAATATTGTAGTTTAATTGCTCAAGTTTTCCCATCTATAGTTATGAAAGAACATAAAAATATTTAAAAATGCGTATTATGCAATTGATAACTTCGCTATCTGTTTGACTTCGGTAACACTTATGAGATGCTTTCACTTCGACGCTGTTCTCATTCACATTCAGCGATCACTATTCCATTAGCTGACTATTTCTGCCTAAGAAAGGGTAGAAAATGCTTCCGAGTACATTCCTTTTATTTTAGAACTACATCCTTTTTGGGGGTTATCATGTATAAGAAAACTGTTTTTAAACCGAGGGAAATATATTTTCCCCAAATACTTCAAACATTTACTCCTGTATTTTTATTATCTTCTCTTATTAAAAGTTATAAACCAAGATAGAATTTATACAGAATAAAACCCTGTATTGACTACCCAAGTAAAGCAATGTGTGTGTGTATATCTATATACACACCCACTTGTATATAGGAAATATTGAGGACAGTCTTTTACTTCATTGACAAGGCACTCTTTAAAAGAACTACTATTTTTTTTTAAATTCATTACAGGGCATTTTATCATTGAATTCAAAACCAGTTTAGTCAATACTAAACTAGTTCCTGGAAGTCTGATCCAATGAATACATACTTTTAAATCAATTGGTGTTTTGGGCCTTGATCCTCTCTTGCATTCCACTAGAGATCTGGCCTTCCATTCGTTAATGATCAAATCGCTTCAGCTCTAGGTTTCCCGTGATAGTTTTTATCGCCATAATTTTCTAACCATATGTGCACAAATCCATGCTAGATCTGCACGTGCAATTACTATGATTACTTGCGCCATAGCTACACAGACATATAAAGCCTACTGAGCATGTATTTATCTGATCGGGCACATACACAGATCTTTTCAGAAGTCAGAATCTGTAAAATATTAATTATGATTTAAGGAAAAATTAAAAAAATCAAGACTACATGCAATCAGTTTGAGAGACTTTATCAATTACTATGTCACAAGGTTTGCCCTTTGTAGTTTATGGTTAAATATAAATATAAATATTTCATCTCATCATTCATCTGAATATAGGCCTTTGTTCTGAAGATTCTTCCAGTTTTATAAGGGAGAGAGCAGTGTACCTGTGGTATTAGGGCTTTCTGAAAGGCAGTGTGGAAATGTTTTTTGGACGAGCAATTATTAGGTCTGAAAAGTAATATATTAATTAGGGTAAAGATTTTGTGGACGCTCTAATGATCCATTTTTGTTCCATCCATAGATTTAACCTTTTATTTTGATTTAGACTTGAGCTACGTGGTCATTAGCACAATAGTCAATTTTGCCTCTTCAGAGTGGAACCTGGAACAGGCTTCTTGTTCGGACACATACTTCCCGAGTGGTATTTCGTAAAAGAAATCCACCACGCTGCTTGTCCCTGAGGCCCTTGCCCAGGGCTCCGGTACTCACTGTCAAAGCCTTTAGAGCACCACGGTAACACAGTATTTGCTTCTCTCACCAACTAACAGTAATCCTATTACTGTTACCTGTCAATAACTAGGAAAAATAGCTTATTCTTGGCCTTCAGCTGAGAGTTGAATGGCACTGTAAGTGTGTATCTGTAGCTGAAATCTCTTAGATACAATGGGAAAACTCTATGTCTGTGCCTTTCACTAGACTTTGCTTCCCGGGGGAACTTCTTTGTAACCAGCAATACTAGACACAGATTGCTCAAAACTCTGAAACCTGGCAATAAACCTCATTTCGTAAGACTGGGCAGTGAAACTGAGTTCAGGTCAGTTCCGAAATACAAGGGAAGAGAGGAATGAAAATGAATAACAGAATGAATAGGAAGACTGCACAGTTGAGGGGTTCCAGGGACTAGATTTAAACGCATGAATCCTGAGCTCTGCCAGCTTGTTGTTTCAGAGACGGAAAAACAAAATATGGGGTGGAATGTTGCTTTCTAGTAGTATAGCCAGAGCCGCACCTCCAGAGACAGCGGTGTTACTACTGAAGTGGTATGTTCTTCTTAATCCGGATGAAATTACACTTGTTAGGGCTTTTTGTTGAAATTGATTCTACCACAGAAAAATGCTCTTCATTAGTTTTCAGCGGTTGCACGTTCATTCTGCCAGCAAAGTATGACGCTTTCAATCCTTCGCTGTTTCTCTCTGGTATAATAGCAATACAATACAGACTTTCTACAGGCTCGAAACATTCAGGTACTCAAGCAGTGTGGAATCTGATTCTACACAGTGTTTTCTTCGGAATTCAGGAATGGGATTACTTGGCAGTTTTTAGCCGTACATTTTCCCTAAATCGGAAATGTGTCAAACCACAGGTGACGTGATATTTGTGTTTCTGAAGTGGTTTTTTTTTTGTCTAGGTGCAATCAGGTGCAATGTATCTGATCCGTCAGGAGTGAGGTACTGCCTTCCTGGATAACAAAGCAGGAAGTTCTAATCTGATGTTCAACAAACATACTAATTGCTAATATTTGATCGAGCCGTATTTCAGTTCTAGTGATAAGGTTGTTAGTGCTACCATAATCATTTAGAGTATTATAAACGTTTTGCAAGTTGGTGGAGCAAATAGATTATTGTGTAAAATAGATAAAACTAATCAATCAGGCATGTCAGTTCACTCGAGCCCATTAAATAGAGCAATTTAACACGTTTTTTTAAATAGCTCTCAGCTTACATTTAAAGATGCCCCCCTCCCTTGTTTTTTAAAGTGTAAAAACTGCACCTAATTGCTCTCTGAAGCAGACGTAAAGGTTGATGCATCTCCTACAGTTCTGTAAGTGTAACATTATTTACTGGGTTTGATTAGCTGTATTTGTAAAGCCTGTGAGGCTTCAAAGACTTTAGGAATAATGGAATGGCTTCATAAGTTACAGAAATGTCTGCTTGTTAATTTTGTATGCAGAGGGGATGACATAGGTTTGCACAAAAACTGCATTGAAATTATTTTATTTCAGAGGCTGAAGACACCAAAGCAGACACATTCTTCCTGCTCCCTGCCAGCAGTCATGTGCCTAAGGATGATGTCTTGTATTACCCTCATCATCACTCA
Source organism: Anhinga rufa (assembly GCA_013400875.1). NCBI lineage: Eukaryota > Metazoa > Chordata > Aves > Suliformes > Anhingidae > Anhinga > Anhinga rufa. The sequence continues at coordinate 31,323 of VZTV01094008.1, forward strand.
CTCCTA
>VZTV01094019.1:0-15983 GCA_013400875.1 Anhinga rufa
AATATTACGGATACCTTTTATTCTTTTATTTTTATTCTGCACAAAACTGACAATATAAAATACTCTATTAGTTGGATCATCATCCTTGCAAAGGCTGTCATTCTGCCTCCATTCCATAAATGTACATAATTTTCATGGAGTTCAAACTTGTCTCATCTTCATTATGGACACTGCAGTCTTTTGGGCAAGAAAAAGAAGTGTAGATGTACTGCCTAACAGAGGCAGGACTTGGAGAGTCTTTCATTAGCAGCAAAGGAACATTGTGCTGGACTATGTATGCATCCAGATGAGGGAGGGGATAGGTTATCAGGAGGAAGAGCATTCAGTCATTTCTACTTGCTCCACAGATTAGCCTTATCTTCTTGTTTCTGGCTGAAACAATAGATTTAGTGTTCCTTGCTGAGGGCATGAAAAACCCTGCATTGAGCCTGATGGATATGCACTGTAAGAGGATGTTGCTTTCTTGAGAACAAACTCCTTTAAAATTACTAAGTTGCTCTTATACTGTAGTCTTCAAAAGTGAAAATGCAGTTATATAATATTAATTATTCGTTGAGGAAATGTATTATAGAAATTCCAGTTTTAAATTTGAAAAATATTAGAACATGCTTTTGTCATGTCTATTGTAGCTTAGCCCAAGTTTTAAGAAAAATGCAAAGTAGTTTTCAGAAACAATTGAAGAAAAGAAAGTCTTCCTTTTCTAAAGGCAACTAAATAAGTTCAGCTCTGTACCTGGTCTAAGCTATTGTTGTCCTTTGTGATGTTTGATTCTTTAATGAATACAAATGGATGGAATGAAAAATTCTTTAGTGTTTGATAGACGAAAAATTCTTTAGTGTTTGATAGACGAAAAATTCTTTAGTGTTTGATAGACAAAAAAATGAAGGTACAGTTTTTGTTCCATGTCACCTCTCTTTCTGTCTGTGCTTACAAGACCTCTGTCACTCTTACTGTGTTGACAGGGGTGCTGCTACTGCTGGGATGCGATAGTGTCTTCTAGTTTCATATCTTAGTGAATAAATACATTTTCAACATCACTAGCAAATGCTGCCTCCTTCTCTAATGGCAATAATAGCACTGTGCTGATCATATACTGCTGTGCTTGATGACGATTTGTCTCCACCACCTTCTATGCAGTCCACAGCACTTAGTTACCACAGTTGCTCATTAGTGTTGCTCCTTCTGTTACATTGCACAGCTACCTCTTAATCCTTTCAAGACCGAAGCAAAGATTTATGTCTGATGTTTTTGCCGATGGTTAACATTCTCTAGTCCATCTTTCTTCAGACCTTGTTTCACCTGGGATATTTCCCAACACAAGTTTCTTCAGCACTCTGTAGATGGGTATTTTCAGCTCATAGAATAGTAGGAATATTATTTTTAGTGGGGAACACTATTCATTGGGAGAATGATTTTTGATAGACTTACTAATTAATCTCTTAATTCTGAAATATATTCCCACTATTATTATTACTCTTTAATTTTAAAGAAAATATGTTTTATGGCATCAAATATACTCACTGACATTTCTAGGCATACCATAAACAAAAAACCTCGATATTGTTTTACCTCCAATTTTTAGCATTCCTAGCTTGGTATTATTAAAAATTAAAATGGAATAATAATTTTGGAAAGGGAAGTGTGCAAGAAATTCCCATGGTTGAGTTTTTGAGGGCAATTGAAGAATTTGTGCTCTTTTTAGCTGAAAAAGTGAAAGCAGAGACACAGCAAATGTTGCGCCTATGGTTGGGAGAATGAGGAGTCTGAGAGCCAGAGAAGTTAATGAAGGGCTTGACTGTTGGGTAATATCACAAAACTGAGGAGAACTGACATTACTCATTGCTTTTTGATGCCTTTGGTTTTTTTAGCTTATTGCTCAAATATTATGTGTTGTCTATTGAGAAGGGAGATAAACCATTTTTACTTCTCTTTCTGTGTTTCTAACTATATAACACCTTCTCTGATACATGTAGTCTCAATACCTATGTTTGAGCCTACATGACTTGTTCTGCCATAAACTCATTTCCTTGCTCATTCTTGCCTATGTTAGCCTGGAAAGTAACATCTCCTTTTGTATATTAAAAGCATTAAAACCTTCATTCTTTAAGAAAAGGGTTTAATTTAAAGAGCAGTGAATAAGCATGGGTAGACACATACCATAAGTTTTTTTGCCGAAGTGTGAAGTATATTCCTTGCTCCTCAGTCATTGTTGGTCTAATTCTTTTTCTAGTTTTAAAGTTATGTTGTTTTCCATTAGCTGAGGAGCTGTTCAGGAATAATTTGTCCTTGCCTGTATTTTCTCTCTCAGTGCTACATGTATTGCACTTACTTAAGCAACTAATGAAAATTGTAAAAGCTTACATTCATTGAAAAAAGTGTTGAAGTGGCTTGTTTCTGACAAGGAAAATCCTTGATGGGGAGTATCTCAGTCATAAAGTATGATCGTTAGAAGCATGGAGAGGACTTGCCTTAAGGAAAAAAGAGCCCATGTCAAGCACTGAAACTGAGAAATTCAAATCATAATGCTAATTTTAGAAACTGGAAGATACATGTAGGCTTGTTAATATTACAGACTAATAAATAGTGCTTTCAACTTTTACCTGTTTGAGATCCTACTGACGTAAGAGAATAGCCTATGTTTTCACATTGTATTGTTTCTTTGCAGGAGTCAGAGAGTAATAAGTTATGTTCCCTATATTCCTTCCGAAATACCTCTACCTCACCAAACAAGCCCGACGAAGGAGGCCGTGACCGCAGTGAGCTAATGACCAGTGTTAATTTTGGAACGCCAGAACGCCGCAAAGGAAGCCTTGCAGATGTGGTGGATACACTGAAGCAGAAGAAACTAGAAGAAATGACCAGAACTGAGCAAGAGGGTATGTGTTGGATAAGACCGATACAGTTTCCCCACTCCCAAACTCTACAATTTTTACGGCATAAAGAATGTGTTGGGTATCAAGAGCCAGAAAATTGCATAATTGGCAAAGGCTAGGATAAAGTTATTCACAGGTTACCATGGCAATGGTAGCTTGAGATCCATTAGGGATTTTAGACAAATATGCCAGTTTTTTAAACTTTCTAAATTGGGTTGGTCGTCTGTGAGTCAAAGCAAGAATGTCGGTTTAGGTGAAAACTCAACGCTTACTTGAAAGGTTAACTGGTTGTAGAGTTGTAAGGGGTATTCTTCAGTGGTATTTGTTCTTTTTCTTTAAAAGATAAATGTTTATTTTGAACAATAGGGATGAATAAAATAAGCTGCTTTGTTTTGCCTTAGAAAATCTCATCTTTCATCACCTTAATGACCCAGCATCTGTGGCTAGGAGAATGGGAAACAGTTTTAAGTGTAAAGAGTACCTAGTTCTGACCTATATATCTAGAACTGTGGCTGAAGTCTGCTCAGATATTGTTACAAGTGTTAAAAGAGAGAGATAAAAATGAGGACAAATCCTTAAGCATAAGGCTGTTTATGTATTCAGTCCTTATTCAGATATTTTCATCGACTTTGCTTAAGATTTTGGCCTTGATAGAAACAAAACAGAATTTGAGAATGAGTTTATCAGAGTATGTGTGCACATGGTCAGGGTCCATTATGAAAATGTCTCCCCATGTCAGGTAGAATGAAGTCTTGGTTGCTTCTGCAACAATACTTTCTAGTCTGTGAGTCATACATGAGTTTGAACCAGGGAAGATGTGAGAGCAGGAGGCTCTGAAATGGATAAATAGGAGTGGAGTCATCTGTGTGGATCCTGTTAATTTAGCAGAGTTGTTTTGTGGCATTAAAAATAACCCAAGGAAGAATATTTGTAATGTAGTAGAACCACAAGGCAGTAGAACTTTGTGATCCCTTTTTCTTTGAAATATGAATAAGTTCAGAATGATTTTACCTTCTCGGTTTCATGGTATGGTCACAGTGCACTTCAAACAGTGCACTTCAGGATCCCTTGGCCCCATGTAGCAATGTAGATTTCAATTAAAATTGATGCTGATACAATAATACATTTAAATATGGGATAAAATCATGTAGGGATGGAAGTAGGCTTTCAAATTTCTTGGCATAATTGTTAAATGCCAGCACATAGATAAATGTGTTCTATAGGTGTCCTTTCTGAAGCTGGTGAAACATCTCTAAAGAGAGAATGTCCCAGATTCTTTACTACCATCTGTCTGTTTTCAGCTGTAAAGATCAGTCTTTTAAAAATTGCTTTCTTAGATTTGGTGGTTAGACTAGGAAAACTATTTTAAATGTTACTTTGGCAAAGTTGTTTTTTACAGTCAGTAACAGTCGTTCGACACTCCATGCTAATCAAAGGTCTTGGCTCATACTTTGCTGCGGGAGTATACAAGTTGGTGTTGATTATAGTGACACCACAGCTAAGACTTTTCCAGGAGTGTACTGAATGGTGTGCTAATAGAAATGTGCATCAAAATTTTAAACATAGTATCTTACTGTAAGGATTCAAGCATTTCATAGCTTATTTTTTGTATGAATTCTCAAGATTTTTCTGCACTTCCTCTGTATTAGTATACACTAGTTGATTTAAGAGAGGTATGTGCACAGCAGAGAGATCCCTCTCACTGAGTTTGAGCCTTCCGTGCTGTATGCTCTCAGCAGCTGTGAAATAGAGGTCATTTCTGAACTATAAAATAATCTTGCCTTTTATGGACCACATTATACTGGAAAACTATTCTAAAATCTGCCTGTAAGTTCAAAGGTAATTGACTGTATCTTCCTGTTAAGTTCTTTTCGATCCATCCAGCATTTTCTGTAGAAAAAAAGGTCACTTCCATTTTACAGAAAATAATTAATGAACATCTGACTGGTACCATATAAACTAACATGGAAAATCATTAGCAGAAAGATTGAAAATTCTTCAGGATGTTACAATCAGGAAGTTGAATGGTTTTAAACTTCTGTGTAGACTAGAAATACCAAAATTCTATGACAGATTAGAATGGCTATTTCCGTATTCAGAGGTTTCTCTGAATTAAAAAGAAGTAAACTCTCCATACTTGTTTGACTGGAATAGAATAACATTTTAAAAATAATTACTATTTTAAGACTCTGATCTTTGTTGTGACTGTGGGTGCTGCAACTGACTCAGTGCAGAGTCAATTGGAGAAATGAGGTCTGAGATTATGAAAATGTTTTGCCATCTTATAGAATCACAGAACGTCCTGAATTGGAAGGGACCCACAGGGATCATCAAGTCCAATTCCTGTCCCTGCACAGGACAGCCCCAAATTCATACCATATCTCTGAAGATGTTGCCCAAGTCCTTCCTGAATAGCATCAGACTTGGTGCCGTGACTGCCTCCCTGGGGAGCCTGTTCCAGCGCTCCACCACCCTCTGGGGGAAGAACCTTTTCCTGATACCCAACCTAACCCTCCCCTGGCATGTCTTCCTGCCATTCCCTTGGGTCCTGCCGTTGGTCACCAGAGAGAAGAGATCAGCGCCTGCCCCTCCTCCTCCCTCCTCTCTTAAACAACCTAATTAATAGCCTAATCTCACATGTATCATACATGATGCTCTTTAACATCTGTCCTTTAAAATAGGTTTCTGTGGAGTTCTTTTCTCAAGGTATGCAGCTAATGCTGTTAAGGAGCCCTTTGTATAGTAAGTCCTGATCTCTCACAAAATTGCTTATCCAAATTGAAAAACACCTGCTGATTTTTTTAGCAAATAGATAGCATAATATAATTGCTAATATCCAACCTAATATTCAATTGATAATACCCAACCTAAACCTCCCCTGGCACATCTTCATGCCATTCCCTCGGGTTCTATCATTGGTCGCCATAGAGAAGAGCTCAGTGCCTGTCCCTCTTCCATTTGTGAGGAAGCCGTAGACTGTGATGAGGTCTCCCCTCAGTCTCCTCTTCTCCAGGCTGAACAAACCAAGTGCCTGTAGCAGCTCCTCATACAGTTTCCCCTCTAAACCTTTCATCAACTTCATGTCCCTCCTCCGGACACTCTCTAGTAGCTTTATATCCTTAATGTACCGCGGCGCCCAAAACTGCACCCAGAACTCGGGGTGAGGCCGCCCCAGCGCAGAGCAGAGCGGGACCATCCCCTCCCTCGCCCGGCTGCGATGCAGTGCTTGATGCACCCCAGGGCACGATTGGCCCTCTTGGCTGCCAGGGCATGCTGTTGGCTCATGTTCAACTTGCCATCGACCAGAACCCCCAGGTCCCTCTCTGCGGAGCTGCTCTCCAGCCTCTCATTCCCCGTCTGTCTGTACAGCCAGGGTTGCCGTACCCCAGGTGCAAAATCTGGCACTTGCCCTTGTTAAACTTCATACTGTTGGTGATTGCCCAGGTCTCAGAACTCAAGAATTCCAGTCATCTGCTCTAACCCCTATGCGAATACAGCAACAAGTCTCTTTTAATGTTATTATAGTAACCTTCTGGGCCATATATAGGATCTGAATTTGAGTAATATGAGTTGCTGGTATCAAATATGTAAATATTTTGTGCTATACCTTCAGATATTAGGTGTCTGCTATGCTTGTATATACTATTTGTGATCTCCGTTGTACCTCGTAACATTGGGAAAGAAATATATACTTTATTGTGTCTTTATTGGATATATACTTTATCGGAAGGACTTTATCGTGTCTAAATAGATACCTTTAATCAGAGTCCTTTGGCTTCTGAAAATATGTTTTCTAATGAGAATTTCATCTGAGCAGCTGTGACTGAGGAGGTCAACAGGCATTGCCTAGGAGAATATGGCCCAGCTGGTTAAATCTGGTTGTTGTAGTGATTTAAATGGTCAAGTGCTGCTTGTAATCCAGGACCGTCTGTTTGTAAAGGAAAGAGTGAGTGCTTCAGCATAATGTACAGCTGTTTTAATCTCTCTTTAATAATAGTGCTGCAGCTAGTGTCATGTCTTGTGTGTAACACTGGGAACACGAGCATCTCATACAGGACTGAATATACCTTTGGTACATTTTTAGCATTATTTGTAGTTTGAACAAAGATTACCAACATCACAGGATAAACAACATTTTTTGACTTCATGGTCCAGTATTTGCATACTTTGTACACTAAGGCATTCCTATGTCTTAATTTGTAATGATTTGAAAATGAGAAAATTGATGATAAAATTGTAACTGGGAAAAAAAAAAAGAGAATGCTACAAATATTTAGAGTTAATTTGAGTATGTAAAGACTTTGCTGACATGTGTTCTCATAAGACAGAAGAGGTCAGAAATGAACAGGTGTCTAATTTAATCAACAACACTAGACTCCAGGGCCTCTTGGATAACTTCAATATATTCATCTTCTTAGTTTTTCTATGAGCAGAAGGATTGTTTTACTGGCTTTTTTTCTTTGGAAGTATCCTCCAGTACAATCAAGTATTAAATCTCTTTACAGCTCAAATGAAGAGTTTATGTTAGATAGTATGGTCAGACTGCTTCTTTCCCTTTCCATCCCCCTTCAGTAAAAGACCTGTCTTTCAGAATATTGCTTATATTACTATTGTGAGACAGATTTACATCACCTGAGCTGAATCCTAGGCTGAGAATTGGCTTCAACTATCATACTGTAGTTCATCATAAGTCTCTGTGAGCAATAATTAGTAGTACACATTGTGTCTGTAGCTAGGAAAGCAGATTTCCCCCTTTCAGATCTAGAATGCTAGGTTGGCAGGTCAGCTGGCACTTCTGAGCTGGAAACTGGGCATGTCATTTCTGCTAAGTGCTAAGCCCTCATTACTCAGGGGCTGGATTCCTAATTCACTTTTGACCTTGATCCTGAGCGATGTATACAGTATCATTTTTCAACCAAGCTCAGTTCAGAATTCTAGCACAGGCTTTTTATAAACTGCTTCCCATTCTTGTTTCCTTCTTGAAGACCATAGTTGAACATTCAGAGATCAAAGATTTTTACGTATGCATGTTGGAATAATGAACATCTATATAAAGAGTCATATATTCATAAATTTCCATCTATTCTCTGTCATGTGCACCTGTTTGTACTCTCTCTCTATGGGTGGATATATGTAACTCATAGTGATATATAATACGTCTAAAGATATCTAAATTAAAAATTAAGGATTCACATGTATTATTCATTTTATATGCAATAGGGAAAATCTTACTACACTACTCGGTAGTGGTGGTTTTTCTGATTTTGTCTTTTGTTATTTTTTTTCCTTTTTTTCCCCTTCACCTTCATTAGTTAATAATAATTGAAGGCTTTCTTTTATATTGCCTTAAAATAGATGAACACTTTCCCTATAAAATTTTCTATAATGTCAGTAAGGACAGTATACTCAAGTATTGCATACACAATTATGTACACATTTCCAGTTGACTTTGTTGGGAAATAAAGCAATTTAAACTTTCTCATACTGTGTTTTATAACTGGACACTGGTAAACCATTTCAGTGGTAATTTTATGCCATTTTTTTTGTTGGTGGTATTTTTTTTTTTTTAATGGAATCTGTATGCGCTATATTGTATTAAATGAGAGTTTCAGTTTTGTATTCTTTGTAGCCTCCCACAGCTGAGAACAGATGGAGTTCAGGCATATACACTTGTTTTTTGGTATAGTTTTAAGCACAGTGTTTGAGGACATTACATGTTAGGAGTTCTTTTTCATGGATCAGGTCTAGAAGTGAACTACTGACCATCTGTGGTCAATGAATATTTTTGAATGTTTTTCAGGAGTTTTGCTGAGATTTGATTCAAGTTATCTGTCTTATGGTGTGCTCTATAGCCCCACTTTCCACTGATGAAGGCATGATCCCTGGTTGTCCTAATACACTTGGCATTTATAGACCCTGTTCTTTTGATGGCTACAGATGTTTTGTTTTAAGGCTTTAAAAATGTTACTGAGATTTGGTATTAGGATTATCCAAACTAATTGTTAAAAAATAATTAATACTACTCTTCTATTTTTTGTGATACCTATGGAATTCGTAAATGGTAGCTGGGGTACCTCTCAGCTAGAGACAAACTCTTTGGACGTGAAAAAGCCCACCTTCTTCAAAATCCTTTCATTGTCTTTGAAAAACCTTGCCATATCTACTAGGTACTACTGTCATTGTGTTTCCCTTTTATTCTTCTTAAGAATAATTTGTGGTAAGCAAATTCAGAATCAGTTATGTATATAGTTAATTTAATGCATATCTTTTACTTGCTCTTTGTTAGAAGCCATATATGGTAGTATCTAGGCTGAGGAATTTTTCTGCTAAACTCTAAACATGTTTCCAAAAGAAAAACACAAAAGCTCAAAAGTCCACACAATAAATAGATGACTCAGATCAAGTTAGAGGAGAGATATGAGGCACATTTTCCTAAACTTTCTTGAATTACTTACCTTGTTACCATAAAATTAAATGCAACTGACTGTCTCTTTTCTTTTTTTTTTTAATCCAATGATCTTCATAAAATTACATTGATCACTTCTTTTTCTTGCAATTTATGTTGCTGTTTTAGAAAAATATATTATTCTATTTAGACAAGTTTTATATCACAAATTTTCGAAGAATTCATTTGTTGAGGTGTACAATGAATTCCTGTCTAATGTGTTAAATTAAAGTAATTTATGACTTTTTAGGATATTACTGCAAAGAAAGTGGTTTCTAGGGTTATTTTTCTGGTAACCAAAAGAAGATGCAAGTCTAGTGTCTTTCTATGTGATGTATTTGATTTTTCTATCAAAAATTCATTCTTGTCTGAAGCAAAAATAACTTTAATGAACTTGTTTTAATGACATTTAGAATGCAACATATGTTTAGGTAAATATTTTATTTTGCAAAGGCAGACCTAGCCTGTGTAGCCATACTGTATCTGGCCATTAATATTTTGTTTCATATTCAGATTTATCCTTCTAGGTATATGAGAATTTATGCTTTTTTTTTTTTTTGTTATTTCCTGTCTTATATTCTTTAAGCCTTTCAGAGTACTGTTTTGTGATTAAATGCTATCTCGCAGTTTTTATTTAAGAAACTGGCACATGTTGTCATCTTTCCACCTTATCCTTGTCTTTATTATCTAGCTGTCTACACTACAGTCTTGCCCAGTGTTGTAGCATTTGAGCATCTAGTCATTACTCACGTGTTCTGTGTGGATACAGTATAGTAATTCTTCAGCATTTTTCAGTATGTCTCATGTTACATTTGAAAGTTTCCCTTCGTTTTGCTTTGTTCTGGAATTTGTTCATGGCACAGAAATGGGGAACAGCACAGGCTTTTATATAGGTGTTATGAAGAATAAGACCTATATGAATAAGTCAATAGATTATGGAGACCATCTTTTTTGCTAAAAGGTTTTCATGTCCCTTCAGTTCTTAGCTCTAATTCAGCATTATCAACAAGAATGTGGTGAGTGTGATGGTAGCATTTTTCATAATAGGATCTGCTGGAAGTTCAACGGAAATAGCCACATGAGGATGTGTCAGGCAAAAATACACCTTGGTCACTGCCAGGCAGTTACCTAGATGTAGGAGCTACAGGATTTTATGGAGCTTCTACTTTTCTGGAGGTTCTGTTTCCCAATGCAGGTTTTTTTTCTTGATGAAGCTTTGTACCTCTGCACCTCTACAAAATTGTTGCTTTTGCTAATAAATGGAGTTGATCATAGCTCGAATCATGATGTGGGGAGAGTCTGAAATTCTGGTCTTAGTTCTGAAGATCAGGACATCCCTTCTAGCTATGATAACTCTTTAAAGTATTTTTAGGTTGATGTTTACTTTCACCACTTTGAGATGCTCACATTACACTGAGGAAATGTCTTTATTCAGGCCTGAATATTTGAGATTTGTAAAATCCTTTTCACTAGAACAAATGGGCTTTCAACCTTTCCTCATTGTCTCTGAACTTGAGTTGTAGGCAGGGACAGATTAAACTGAAACAGGCCAAAATCTTTTCAACACCATCTACTGACCATTCCAACCAGTTCCTCCCCAGTGACTGTGTTTTCCAATGTCTTACCTTCAGGAGTCATCTCATCTTTTTCCTTAATCCCACTATACCTCTCAATTATGACATTGTCTACTGCTGAATACAATTTAATTTAATTTAATTTAATTTTTACTGTGTGATGAATTGTCTTCATGCTTCCATTTTATAAAATTTTCTGAACTATGCTCCTCTGCATTTTTGTCTCCTTTTTAGACATGGTATAAGATCTGCTATCTTTACGCTATTTGTATGTTATTAATATTATAAAAGCATTATTAAAAAAGGATACCTAAAAAGACAGCTTTTTCCTTAGGGCAGTAAGAAATGTAGGTTCAGTATGAATGGGTACATCTGACACTGGGCTCTGTGGTGAAGAATGTAAGTGAATAAATAGCTGTAAAAATACAGAGAGTTGCTTCACTTGCTTGATCTTGGCAGCAGAAAAATAAATTCAAACTTCATTGGTTTCTGATGTACTGTGACACGAACAACGTTATGATCAGATCATTCTTTAAAATGGGAATTGAAATACATTTTGTAGTCATCAGGTTAATAGTAGGGACTAGACTGAAATAATTCCCTTCCTGAAGTTGATAATGTAAATATAGAAATATGATGGAAAGATAGGGCTCAAATGTGGCCAACATTGTATGCCCTTGTATTTTCCAAGTTCTGTAGGGTGAATGACCTCAGATTTCTTTGGTGATGAACTTTAGTTTTAGTTGGTCTTATTTGCTTTGCCATTCCTGCTGTTTTGCAACAGGGCCTAAAAGTCCTTTAAGTGCTTGTGACTGGGGTAATGAATGAAAATATCTTCCCAGCACTGAGAGTATTGCATTAGACTGAATAGTCACCTTACTTGTAAAAGCACTATTAGAGAGGGGCAGCTGTAAGTAAGGATAACGATTTGTGTCCAGTGCTTATTTACTGAAAATTATAAATGTATTATTTATTGAGAGCTCTCCAGACAGTGCTTGTCAGAATAAAAATGTCAACTCTAAGCAAAATGTTATAATACATAATAAAAATGCTACGTACGCACTTTAGAGATACAGCTAATTAGATCTGCTTTTCTTAAAGAAATGACAGTAAAAATGCTCAGCAGCATATACATTTTAAATACTGATATATTCCTTATTTTTCTATACAGTATTTGGTTTAGCTACCTTATCAGTACTTAAAAATAATTTTGACAACTTTATTTGGCTGCCACAAGAGAGACCGAGGCATTCGCTGCCTGGCTGCAGGAGGCAGCTACATGCTCAGGCTGTCTTGTTCATCTAACAGAGAGAGCAGCTACTCTCACCTCTGTGTTTTAGTCTGAAACTCCAAGATGCCACTTCTTTCATGAGGGAAACCTGCCTCCAGTGGAAACAACAAACAATTATTAAGATGAGTCTTCTGCCGTGCTAATTAACCCCAAACAAATACTATGTTAAGAAAACTAAATCCATTCAATGTCAGTGTAATTTTTGTGTATTATTAAATACAAGTAAGAATTAGGAAAAAAAGTAGTTAATTTTTTTCCATTTAAAATACTGCTTTATTTAAGTATGTTTTAGACATTTTTATTTTCCCTGAAATTTGTAATGGGAAGAATTTGAGCTTAAAAATTTGGAAATCTTCTAGAGTGTTTTATAATATGAGGGAGGAAATTGGATTTTGAAATTATCCTTTTTACAAAGAAATGCTCAGTTCAGCATCATAAAATTTAGGATGTTGTCATTAAAAGTAGCTTTCTTCTTTCAAGTATATCAGCCAATTCATGAAAGAGCCTTACTGTGTTTATTTCAGTGACAATCTATCCATGTTCTCCTGCATTCAGTTTGCTCTCGGTTTAATAGAGCTGGGGAATCGCAGTGGCTGAGGTGGGGAGGCACTGCTGGTGATTGTCTGGCCCAAGCCCCTTGCTCAGAGCAGGATCGCCTAGAACAGGTTGCTCAGTGCCGTGTCCCATCAGTTTTTGAGTATCTCCAAGGATGGAAACTCCACAACCAGTTCAGTGTTTGGTCATCCTTACAATAAGAAAGGTTTTTCTTATGTTTCAAGGGAATTTTGTGTATTTCCATTTGTGCCCTTTGCCTCTGGGCCTGTCACTGGGCACCACTGAGAAGAGCGTGGAACTGTCTTCTCTACTTCCGCCATCACATATTTATGTATTATCCCCTGGAGCCTGTTCTTTTCCAGGCTAAACACTCATGGCTCTCTCAGCACCCTTCATATGAGAGATGCTCCAATCAACTGGTTGTCTTGCGGCCCATTGCTGGACTCTCTCCAGCATGCCCATGTCTTTCTTGTACTGGGGGGCCCAGAACTGCACACAGCACCCCATGTGTGGTCTCAAAAATGGCTTATTTTAAGGCCTCTAGTTCTGCACTGTAGGACTGATCTGGTACCTTTAAGCCAAGACAGGCTTTATGATGAACTTTAATGGTAATATGCTCAAGGCCTGTCTGAGTCCTATTCATTGGTATAATTTGAGTTTTAGCCCTATGTGTGTGCTCTCACTTCCCAGTGCATAGGTGAGGAGCACAAATTGAAAACCAGGAACAAAACATAATTCAGTGTTATGAACTACAGGTTTCTGTGCTTCATAAGCGTATTTTGCATTGTGATGAATCCTTCTAATTCCCATTTGTGGCCAGGCTTCTTCCTTATTGGCATGTTGATCTCCAGAATGAAGCAAGGGTTAATAGTTGTTAATGTGCCAAAATTCTCCCTATTCTGTATAACTTTAATAATATAAACAATTGGTGTAGAGTTGAGATTATGATATTAATGAAAAAAAGAGTGTAGTAGCCCTTGTTAAATATAGTCGTGAGGGCAAATACTGTGTAAACATCTGCAGGTAGCTCCTGTTAGCATTGCTCCGTCCTGACTAGCAGTGCCCATTCTGCTGCAGTCTTGGGCCGGTCTTTAACATGGGCTGCCAATCAGTAAAGCCGTGCCAAAATGTCTTGTTCTACAGCCTAGCATTTTGGAATGTATCTAATAGCTGTTTTCTTTTATTAATCATAATATATTTTTAGTTTTACTTACATAGGTGCCCAGAGTTCCTGGGCACAGTGCCCTACGTATGAATGCCTGTTTATTTTCATCTTTCTTTTTGTTAACTGTTTTACTTAATGCTTTACATAATCATTTGCCATATTTTGACATGAAGCTATAATGCACTGCTGCCTGCTCGCATTTCTTCAAGAACTTGATGTGACATCACCTTCTACGGTGAATCATGATCTTCACTGAACCTAAAAAAAACCCCATCTTGAATACTCTTCTGTCTTCTATTTGTTTGAAAATGTTGAAGCAAGCAGGCTTTTTCACCCATCTGGAGGAACTCTGAACACAGTCTAGAGAGCCTGCAGTGGCACCAAAACCATTGAGAGCTCTGTAGTGAATTTCTTGTTAGTCTAACACCACCTTAAGACTGAATCCTGTTTGCATTTATGCCATGCTGTATGTGTTAGGGGATATGCATGAGGACAGGATTCAGCTCTTTCTGCTCTATCTTCAAATTTACCTGCATTTTCAATGTTTAAAACAGCTCTGGCTCTCAGCATAGGTCTTAGCAGTCCTTATCATATCTTAAATATGTAACAAGCAGATTACTTTTAAATATTTACAGTGAAACAAAAACTAACACATTGGGCAGAGGTTTGTTAAAATGTCAGAAAAACTTGCCGTAGTGAAAAATAAATATTGAACCAAGTTTATTCCTGAGGTGACTCTATTAATTTCAGTAGAATTACTGAAGGAGTAGTTCTGAAAAAATCCATCTAGATTTTGCATTGTAATTTTAACATTTTTTTACAGAACTTTGATTAGCTCCGAAGTAATTTTGTAGATCTGGCATGCACATGTATCACTAAGTAAAATAAGCTTCCTTCAGTTTCTGTTTCCTCTGTGGACTGTTTGTGTTTTTAGCTGTTGAAATGCAGTTGCTGCAGCTTTATTAATAGGTTTGGTTATATCTGCAGTTATACTCGTAATTAAAAATTCAGTTGGAGCATTGGTTCCTCCAAGTTTCAGTGTATCTGTTGTTTCTGCCATATAATGACAAGCCAACGTATCATGTCTGTTGCCTATCAGTGTCTGTGTATCAGATAACACAACAGACAGTGGCCAGACATACAACCTCAAAAATCAAACCAATTTGTTAATGAACTAACAAGGCAATGTAATAAGCATCTCTATTCAGTCATTTTCCCCAGCTTTCAGTTATTCCTTAGAGCAAGAGTAGCTAGTGCTGTATCAACAAATTATTTGATGACAATAATTTGGCTGATGAGAATACAAGGAAAAAACCCCAATCTAATTAGAAAACACTGTATATTAGGTGGCAAAATGTGGCTAATATTTTGTCTTTTATTGTAAAACTGCAATTTGCAACTTCCAGCAGTTAATGATGTTTATGTCCTCCCTCCCCCTCCCCGCACACAAAATCATTAAAAAAAAAGGCCAAAAAGAGACTACAGGATTTGAAACACAGTGGCCCTGAAGTGATGGGAAAATGGCCAAGGTGTCACAGCTAATTTCTGACCCTGCTTTATGAGTTCTGCTGTTCCTTATTCCCCTTGTCAGTCTGTGAATCCCTGAGGCTGTACAAACTGGCCTAACATCACTCAACTCCAGTTTTATATCCTCTTTTAATAATGTTGAGTCTATTCTGTCCAACTTTGATTCAGACAACCTGCTTGTCTTGAAAAAGTGATATATTTAATCAGTGGCTCTGTCTCCAGCATAGCTCCCACTGCGTGAGACTAGAGCCAAAGAGTAGTGCAGTGGCCTGTCACTTCTGTTTGAATAGGTAATGTGGAGCTGTTCAGCCGAAGAGACAGGAGCTGGAACTGCTTGTTAGGACACATGATCAAAAGCCACTCTCTGCTTTCTGCCAATCAAGCCTCATGTCGCCTTGTGGGGCAGACATTAAATAGATTTTTCTGCCGTACACTGTGGGCACTTTGCCAGTTTGACATGTGAACTGTTACAAAAGATACCAGAGTTTCCACTGCTTGCTGACTGCTTTTAAATATTACCAAGTCCTTGCTGTCCAAAGTAGAATATTTTAAA
>VZTV01094020.1:2780-46608 GCA_013400875.1 Anhinga rufa
GAAACTTGCACTGCATGTGTAATTCTTTGGCTCTGTCTCACCTCTCAAAGAGAGGGCTGGGAGTTATTTCCTCAGAGGTGCCCTGCATGGAAGCCCCTTCCACTCTATCAGCATGCGCTATAACCATCAGCAACTCCTTTCATATACACTGCTTGCATTTAAACTCAAACCTCCTCCAGCATTTTCCAATCAATACTACACCAGGATTTCTGAGCCACCTTGGTATTTTCCAGTAACTCTGACAGAAAATGTGAGATATATTGCAAATACCACTAAAGCCACTAGATGACATTTATTCCTGTGCCAAGCTTCAAATTCAGTGGCACAGATTGTGTTCTGAGCTGGAGGAGGAATGGATTTCACCCTCTGTTTCTCAGAGATGCTTTCATGGTGGTGACTGCTACATCCATGGTATGAAATATGTGATTATAAAACCTTGTCTCTCACTCTATTCGCTCTATTGTTTCTCTAAAATCAGTAAGATACTGGGTATTAACTGTTAAATATTCTTGTCTTTTTTCTATATCCAGAGGACAAGAAGTTTAGAAACATTGGTACTCTATGCGTGAAAGTGAATCTCAGATTCCAGAACGTGCTGTGGGTTTTATAGGTTTCATTTCAGAAGTTGGTTGAATTTTTAACTCAAATCAATAAAACGCATGGGTGCATTTACACACTTATCCAGCTTTCCTGGACATGTTAGAAGATTACCAAGCTTGCCTGATTCTAATTAAAAATGGACCAGTGGGCAATCAGTTTAACTTGTACCAACTTGTAATTACGTTTTCTCTACAGCTCTACAAAAAAAAGGTGGCAAGAGAGGAGGGGCTTCTGTGGGAATTTTGTGGTGCTGCCCTGAAGAACCTCAGAGCAAAGCACTTGTAATAAGTTTTAGTGTGAGAACTGCATTGTTTTAAAATAATCTCAATGCTGCTTTATAAAACACTAAAAGTGGAAGATGCTGGAAAGTAAAAGCTGTAATATTCTCTATGAATCGCCACTTATTGCACTCCTCCTGCTGTCTGACCAGGTTACTTACATGATAAGTTGTCTGTTTTTCAGTCTGGCTGCTCATACGTGCTCAGTGTTTCTGTGGGCAGATCTCTCATTACTGCTGCTGCTTGACCATTCAAAAGTGGTTTCCTCCTCTTCTGCCTTTCCTCTTTCTCCATCACTATTCAGGCTGTAATGAGGACAAGAAATACGATCAAGTTCTTCAGTTCCATAATCACCCTTCCCTTCTGAACTGATTTTTTATTAAAAGGATTCCTGAAGAGTTATCCTGCTGTTGTTTCACCAGTACCTCAACTTGCACAATCTGTGCCTGATTTAACCCAACAAATAGACAGTTTTCTTTCCTGTCTTAGCACTTCGTACAGCCAAGGAGTACTTGCAGCCTCAGTGTAACATTACAGCAAGACAACATTTCCTGTGCAATGGAGACAAGCTAAACTGCTTCCTTTCCCCTATCACCATATGATGTTAAATTCCATACTCCATTCCCAGCAGTAGAAATCCACTGACAATTTCTCCTAATTCAAGCTCTGTCAATTAAATGACAGCAAGTAAATGACAACTTTAATGGCATTCCATAACTAAAATGACTCTGCAACTATTTCTGCTTTATTGCTCACTTGTGTCATATCAAGTATCACACAATTCTGAAAAATATCCCCAGAAGAAGAAAAAAAAATCATGGAGAAAGGAAGCAAAACTAGTGAAAGAAGAGACCGGATCTGCTTTCTGTTGTTGCATTTACACAGTTCATCTCTTCTCTAAGACAGGGCACAGTTCAATGGAGCTGAGGAGATGACTGGTAGATGTTTAGAGTGTAGCTAGTCTTTCACAGCAATATACACTTCCATCTTTTATTTGTAATGCCAAGACACTCAGCTATTGCCAGACACTGAGTCAATGTTGGGTTTTCAGAGAAAAAATACGCAGTTCAAACCTGTGATTTAATAATTTGAGGTACTGCATTGCCCCTGCTCCCTTGGAGATATCTGATGCATAGGAAAACCTAATTACTTACTGTTGACACTAACTTTTTTCACTGAGAATTCTTATTTGTTCTGAATTATCTTCAAGCACTGGAAAGTGTTAAATGCACACCACCAACCAGGAAATGCTTATAATAATAGTTATTTGTCATACATTCTCTTACCACTGGATGCCTGCAGGATGGATGTGGGACAAGGCAAGAAACAGAATCACTGAATAGCCTAGGTTGGAAGGGACCTTTGGAGGTCTTTAGGCCAACCTCATGCTCAAAGCTGACCCAACTAGATCAGATTGCCAAGGACCTTGTCAGTTTTAAATATCTCCACTAGTAGAGATCCCATAACCTTTTTAGTCCTCTGCTTGTGTCAGATCACTCTCATAATGAAATAATTTTCTTTATATCTGGAAAGGTATATCCAAAAGGGTTATATATCTGGAAATGTTTCCTTATTCCTCTTCTCTTATATCACTGCAATTCCCTGCACTGAACACTATATTTGTTGCCTCTTCTCCTAACAGAGGTAAAGCTAGAATCAAGCTATGTGGAAACCTTTGACAGCATCAGTACTTAGCAATATTCAGTAACAAGCAGGTCCTGTGCTCATCACCAGAGATGTGTTAACTCTTACCTGGATCTAAGGTCTAACTCTGAAGTTACTAAACTTAATGAGAGTTTTCCCGTTAGCGGTACCTAACATCCCTTGATGTCAGTGACAATTTGTGAATGCTCAACAACATTTTTAAATTATTAAATAAGGACTCAAGTGAAATCACTACTAGCTGGGATTTTGATGGCCTATTGTATATGCTGCAGTAACTTGCACTGTCAACCAAATTCATGTTTTCACTAAAATAACAGGATGAAGGAGGATCAGTGAATTTACTAGAATGCCTGAAGCATGTCAACACGAGAAACGTGACAGTAAAATAACCGCTATCACCAGCTGAAGCATTGAGCTCAGTGGTCTGAAAGCAGCTCTGGCTGGTACTTTGCTTATCATTAAGTAGGAAGTCGTTCGGTTTCTCTCCCAATATTTGCTGCCATAGACCTCAAATATAATTCTTTCTGAACGGGAAAGCACTCCACAGATGAATCAGTTCCATTTGCCACAAAGGCAAACTGCTCTGCTTCATAATTGATTTTCCACAGACAATTGATTTAAACTTTTCAAGCCCCTCATGATGGTAGGATTAGATCCGAGTCTTTACAGTGCCCTATAGTTTGCAGGGAGAGCTCTGAGCTACATTTCTCTTTCACAGAGTTTCGCTTAATTGGATGAAGGGGACAGAGTTCAAGAGCAAGCCAACAGAAGGTGTTTTATTTAAACATAGCCCTAAAGTACCTGTAATGAGAAAGTGTGTGTCTCACTCCCATGTATAAATGAAAGAAGCGATGTTTCAATTCCATTTACCTCTCTTGGCTAGGTGGTTAACACAGAAACCTGATGTATTTTGTCCTATAGCATTAGTTCAGGGAAATGTGTTTATTATGAGTTCCATTATAATATACTTAGCACAGACCTTTCAAGTGATGACTAGAGGATTATTTAGGAACAAATTCAGCACCAACTACCGCTAAAAAGAAACTTTCATATGTCAGTGGAAACTGCATTGCATCTTTACTGGCTGTTACAGTTAAAAATAACCGGTAATAGAGCTCAGGGAAAGCAATTAAACATTTTTACGTGCAGCTTATTGGCATAAACAGCGTTACTTCTCCCAGTATATTATTGTTTCCAATAAGTTTTCTTGTTAGGATAGGTGGGAAACACCAAACCTCCATGGCTGCTGTATGAATATGTTTCCTTCTGACAAAAAGTTTAGTTTAGCATTCTAGAAGCAGGAGTCCCCAACAGCCACTGGAAATGTTTTCACTCATTAGGATGGTCAAGCAGCATCAGTAATGAACCCTCTGCCCATAGGGCCACCTAGCACAGTAATCCTTACTTTGTGAGGGGATAAAAAGACTAAATTTTATCTCAATTTACAGAATATTCTATTTTTCACAGTCCAATTGAGCACTCATCAATTCTGCTGTCCTCCAGGGGGGAGGTGGTACCATCTGCACAGGCCTGAGAGCTTCCACTGGTGGTATTTACTGGCTGGACCAGAAAGGAGTAACAGTTCACGGTGAAAATGTTTTAGATCAGTTAATAATATCTGAGGTTCTCAGGCTAAGAAAAAAAAAAAAAGATTGGAATTTGGTGCCTGGCAAAGCTGACAATCCTGTATAGTAAACACAGAATGTATTTATAAGCTATTTATGTTCTGAATACCATGTACAATTTAAAGTGACCAGTATTGGATGGAATTTTCTGCATATGATGAAATTTTCTTAAAAATTGTATTGTAAACTAGCTGAGAAACAGTGCTATGACAGAAACCAAGGCGGTCAGATCTGCCCAGACCTACTCTATCAGAACACCATGGAAGGGCTTTAACAGCCCCATTGAGGTTTTCTTTAAATAAGAAACAGAACAGCTTTTCTTTTTGTAATACTCGGGACTGTGTGGATAAGATAAAGGTTCCCACTATGTTCCCGGGGGGACGGGTACCTTTTCTTATGGCTTGCTCTCAGTGCAGTACTCAGCAATTTGCTGGTATGCAGATGTCTGGATGCCGACAAAGTCTTTTTGCATGCCACCACCAAGGCCTGGCATTGTCCCTTATCCCGTGGTCACCAGCTCCCTGTTGCACTCTGGGCTCTCCCCATGCTCGGCTCTGCTCTGGACCTGGCCCAAAGGTCTCTCACAAACACCGCCAGCACAATCCAGGAAGGAGCAGTCTTTCATCCTTCCCAAGCATCGGTTGGACCTGACCCATTAGCTCCCTTTTTGAAGGCGGATTATCATGGTCAAGGATGTATAAACACCATCTACCGCAATCACACATTCCTCTTTTCCTACTGTCTCCTTTCCTTTCTCTCAGTATCTCAACCCCTAGGAATCTGACCCAGAAATAGGGTTTGAAATTCAGAGAGGGAAAAAACCAGCAAGGATTTCCACATAGTCCATCTTGCTTTTCCATCTGCAAACAGAGCCAGAACTTGGTTTGTGAATGCTATCCCAGGGGTACTGCAGTATCTGCCTCCAGATAAAGCTGTGATAAATTCACCAATGGTCTTACTTGACCTGTCAGCCCAACTCCAAGAATTCCACTGTCTTTGCCTGATATGAAGGGTGTCTTGTACGGTGCCACAGGAGGGGTCCCTGCTTTGCAAGACAGTGGAAGCCCCCAGCAGCTCTGCCTGGGTTTTCCACAACCATTTTTCATCTGAACATCCTGCACCCCTGCGAAGGGGTGATCATCTGTGGCCTTACTCTGGATGGGTAAAGCAATGTGGAAGGTTTGCCTGTGCTCACCCCAGGGGAGGCTGGGGGCACGGGCAGGGTGGCACAGTGGGTCCCCCTGTCCCTGATGTGGGACCACAGCGTGTGGTCTTGCATTTCCAGGCCCACCAGGGAACATCTGCCATTGTACAGGCAGCATCACCAGCACTGAGTGGACAGTTGCTCAGATGGTTTCACAAGTCCAGCGGTGACCCCAAGACATTAATTCCCACCTACTGCATTCATGTTCCTCCTTCCTAAAGCACAAACTGCGTAGCCAAACAGTCTGACAATACTGTCTGAGCCTGAGGCATTTAGCTCAGGACAAAGGCAAAGATAATTGCTATTGTCTTCCCTACCTCATAACTGTGCTGGGAAGAAACAGGCTCTCACTGCCCCTCCTCACCACATAAAATTGGGCTGTTTGATTTTCTTCACAGTGACACTATTAAGTAATTCTGAATTAATAGATGAGCCAGTCAATAGAAAGGTTACTTCTTATGGCAGGCATGCAGGACACCCAGCTGACAAGGTGTTTTTCACATTAGAATGGCAAGGTTTTTAATAGAGTGTAAATGTCTTTAATCACCCAGGCTAAACAGCACTAAGCACAAGTTCAAGGTGACTCCAATGGCTCCTATTCAAAATCTGCATTTTCATCTTCCTTAGATTAATTCATATTTTAATTGCTCATATCACTGATTGAAGTGCTAGTGAAGGGAGCACTTTTATTCCTTTGATCTCCTGCTTTCACTACACACAGGCAAGGTTGGATGATAGGCAAACCTATAAAATTGCTCTGCTTCAGGGGAGAGCATGTGGCACAGGTGTGGAATGGCTGAAATCACACAGCATGAGTGGCAGCAAGGCTTGGGGACAGGCTACTTCATGTTTCTCCTGTTATCCCATACACTTAATTGCTTACACCACTACCAAAACAAGAGAGACTTCATTGATTTTATCAAAATTTGAACCAGGAAGATACTCAGAGAGTCCTTTTTTTGCAGTGAGCTTGCAAATTCCCACCCCAGGGTCAGAGCCCTGCACAACCTGCCACCTTGCAATGGGTGGCTGTGGCCCTGAGTCTCCCATCCTTCACATGGACCTAAACCAACTAACAAAATACCATTTCATATACAAAGACCAGCTGGTAAGCCTCTGCTTCACAAAGAGGACAAACAAATACGGCTGTGATAAATGTAGATAACATCACAAGTAGGATGGAGAAGGGATGATGAGACTTTTTGTTCTTGCTACAGCATACCAGTGAGGAGCTTTCAAAGCAGTTGAAAGGGGAAAATTTCAAAGCCAACAAAAAGAAATATTTTTATACTGATTAGCCTACAGCACTCATTGCCATGGGATGTTCCTGAAGGAAAAGAGAAAAAGATTTGAAAAGGCATTGTAAATACATATGCCTATCATGGCTGTTTAAAGTTGATGGCTGTCAAAATGGGGGAAGGGATCTTAATATTTTCTTTCAGTGTGGGGTCCTTTGAGGCATTTGTTCACTGTCTGTCTGTCAGGAGTTTCAACACAGTCTATGTCAAAGAGACCCTGAGCTAGAGCTGCTGCTGGTGCACCCAGCCTCGATGGTCCTCTATTACTGATGAGTACTGATGCCAGTAGCACCTCATGTTGCTTAGCACAAGTACCAGCTGAACCATCAATGTATTATAAAACAAACCAAAACAAGAAACCCACAGCATTGCATTCTTCACTCAGAAAAGCTAAGTAAAACTTTTTTCCTCCTTTTTTTCTGGTTGCCCAGGAGTGTAGTAGCATGCCTGAAGGGCCTCCACTGAGGACATGAGCAGACCCCTTGGCAAGTGAAGCCTGCTCGTTTCTGAAAAATATATTCATGGTTCAAAGCCCAATGTTTCTGTATTAACAGAGGAGGTTTTGCCCAAAGCACTGTGTGTGCCAGCTAATTCTGCACATTTCAAAGCCCCAGTGAAGTTGTGCATACCAGCAAGAGCACACTCTCAGGCTGTAGACATGGGAACTGCAGTGGGGCCACAGTCTGTCCCTGCACTGGGAGTGATTCATCTGGAGAGGAGAGAGGAGCTGCTGATGCCCCTGGTAATTACCTGTGCCAGCAGCCCCCATCCTCCTTTCAGCTGGGATGAAGGTCTTTCACACCAGTCTGTCACCTTCCTCCCTGCCAGACCAGTTTGCCCAACTTTAGATTTGCACTTCCTCCTTTAATTTGATTAGTGACAGCTGCTATTATCTGAGGAAATCTAAACTGCCTCTTCCTGTGCTAATGAATCACTGTACTATGTGTGTGGGGATTAGAGGACAAGATGGATTTATTAATACACTTCTAGTTAAAGGGACAGTTCCACTGCTGCAGTGGCTTTCAGTGAAGGGGTTGTAGTAGGTTTTGGAGGTGGAAAGGAGAGCCACGGGTTGTCACTTCTAATTACAAGACACACTTGTACCTATATATCTTCTCAGACTGCAACTAGTGAGTGGAGATACTAATTTACATGCATGGAGCAGGGCAGCCATATCAATTGGGATGTCACGTTAAACTCTTGTCTGCAGGAACCAGTTCAGGTCCAGCACAGTGCTGCTATGCCTGCACCGCCTGTTCAAGCAGCCAGAATGGCTTTAAACCACCGATTGCCTGGAGGTCCATGGATGTACCAGGGAAAGGGTCATTCTAAATTGACTTATCTCCTACACTCCTTCTTAAGCATCCTTTATTATCTGTCAGATGATAAATCACAGCTATCTGTCTGATTAGATTTTTGGGCCTGACTCAGGCTAACCACACTTATCAGTGATTTTGAAGTTACAGTTACTCAAGCCTCTAACATGAGAGACTTCAATGATTTTGTTTTCAAGGTAACTGGAGACTTAAAAAAATCACCAGCCAGTTTATAAAATGCTAGTGAAGGATTTTATAAACTAAGCCTAATTACAGCAACAACAGACCTGTTTGCAAGATGTAATCTGAATACTGATGCCCCAAAGAGTTACTCTCATTTAGTCTGCTTGGGAGAGTGGAAATTAAAACAATGTGCTTGTATATATACTTCTTATCTGATACCCAATGCCAGAGATGGCTCCCAGCCTCCCTTTACAAAATATAATGGAGCAATGTGCTTCCTGTTGTACAGCAGAGGAATGGGACTGCTCAGGAATGGCACTGCACTGTCTTCACAACCACAGCCCAAGCCAGCATCCTGACATCCCACTGATAAAAAGCACGGGGAAAAAGAAAGTCCAGATGTATTCAATGTCTCACGCTCCAAACCAAGCCATGTTTTTGGAGAGTGTCTAATCTGGTGTGGCCATTTTTACACAACTAATTTTATGTGGGGAACCTTAACTTCTCCATGGAATGAGCCAGTGAGGAACTCTGTCAGAGGGAATTGAGGAAGATCTTTCTTCTCAGACCCACCTTTTATTCTAATTCTTTTGGCCCTGATTTACTTAAATATCAATGTAGTATCAGTAGGATTAAGGAAGAACATGTGAATAAAGCGCATCCAGGAAGATGAGGTGCTCAGCTGTTCTAAAGTGTTCACTGCAGCCTTAACTTTTCAGAAGAGCAATATTCATGCTTAAGGCAATACTGTTTGTGTGGTAAGGCTTAGGTGGCTGAGCAATGTGAATTTATATACTAGTAATCTTGACCCACTGAAATCACCAGAAGTCTCTTCATGGACTTCATCTCTGGCTTTGGATCAGACCCTGAACCTCAGCAGATGTAAATCCCTGTATCTCACTGAAGTCACCAGAACTATGCCAGGTTAGGCCAGCTGATGCTTGTGCCCTTTCTCTCCACAGTAATTCAACATGCATAATTACCTGCAAAAGCATCCTGCTGACAACAGTCTTCTCTTCTCAAATGAAATATTTCCACTGTGTTCCCAGGTTCCATATCTTCTGTAATAACATCGTACTCTAGGTGGATTATCTATCACCATAAAATCATTCATTCTTTCAGATACAGTTAATTTTAATGAGGCTGGCATGGACTAACAAGCCATTGATTCACATTTACGAATACAGTAAACAACTCTTGATTTCTTTCAATCTCTACACTTGAGCATGCTAAATAGATTTAGCCAACAGTGCACGTTGGACACACGTCCATCTTATTAGTGGGAGATATTCAAACATTTCCTACAAGGTTATCACTGCACTTTGCCGCAGAGGAAGAACAACTAAGAGCGTATTGGTATGAACAGACCGGCAGGATAACTTGATTTCCTGTAGTAATTTCAAATAAATGAACAAGATTCGGGCTTCTGTTATTGCTTTGTAAAGCTGACTCATAGCTCCAGGAAAAGCCAAAAGAAGCAGAAACACTTTTAATTGGAGGTTAAAAGATTAGGGGTATCGAGACTTCTGTTATAATGGAGGAAGAGATAGTTCCCAGCTTGACCCCAGCTAATTTTGCTGTTGGGGAGCTCACTGCTACACTCAGAAGTAGCACATACTGATGGCAGCAGAACCAGGTGGAGAATCTCAACCCCAAAACTGCTATTCAAAACATAAAAAGAAAAAAAACAAACAACAAACTTCAAACACTTCCGAGTTACCTGGGCCAAACTGTTGTGCTCCATACTCCTTTCATTTAGATGACTGAACTTAGCCTTTATGAATCACCGTATGATAAATCTCTACCCAGACTTGATATATAAATTACAGATTCTTCAGCATGTGAAAAGGGCAAGTCCCAAATTAGAAGCTAACCTGGGACTCAAAGCATGAGTGGTCCGGTCAGTCTTGTATCACAGGGCCAGAAGGCACTTCAAGACAACATATAATCTCTCCCCTTACTTATTTGCCTATATCCCAGTGATATGTTTCAGAGACTCTCACTTGTCCTGGCTACAGGGCCTCCCAAGGCCATCTGTTCCTGTCCTCATCATATATTTCATGAAAAGCTTTTTATAGCAGGCAATCTGAATCTTCTTGGCTGCAGTATAAAGCCTAAACATTCTTGTTCCATCTACCTCAGATAACAAGGACAAATTAATCTTTTCCCATTTTTCAGTGTCTTAAAGATGCCTCCTCTCCCCTTAGTCCTGCTCTGTCTTAGGTACGTGCTCTTCCACAGGCTTCTTTTGCTTCTGCTCTCCACTGGTAATGATGGGACGACAGCAGTGTACCTCCCTTCCTCAGAGGGACAAACACATTTAGAAGATTACGAGTTTCAGATACTACTGTAGGCAGTATGAGTTTTTCAAAGTACTTTGAAGTGATGGATAGCATTGTCAACTGTAAATTTAGCTCAAACATTGGAAAACAAGAGCATTTCCCTCAAAACAAATTCAAGTGGTCTTTGTATTGCCCCAAAGTCATCACAGAAATCCACCCCGCGATGTGCTGCTAAGTTACTACTACAGTGTTCTACCACCTTCAGCTAAAGTTGGGAGGCCAGACTATGAAACTAAGTAATAAGAAACTTCTATGAGAACATACCACCTGATTGGACATATTCTACTGGTTCTTAGCTGCTACATTGAGAGGATTGAGTAGCAGGCATGCCTTATGCACGAGGCTCGACTGGATGCAGAGTGGCCACCAACGTGAAAAGGGACCTGAAGGAGCTCCCACTGCATAGACAGCACAGTGCACGTGCTGAATCGGCCCAGGTAACGGGGCCTGTTCTCCTGTGTTCTGTCATCAACTTGTGCATAATTCTGACACGCAATACAAACAACAATTTCTCCTTTGCCTAATTAGGAGATATTAATTAAAGCATGGTTTTCAGTGTTTGCTTAGAGAAGCACAATTACTTCTGCTTTCACAGCATAAAATGAAATTCTCAAATAAGCTCCAAAGACAGGGCCTTGGGTTTGGGGTCACTAAACAAACAAACCAGCTATAAATTCCTGGGGTTCATAGATCATGAAAACCTACTGCTTATGTTCTTAGAAGACAAATTCTTTTGTCTCAGGGAAACATCTACTAAACAGTACCTTAGCTCCTGCTCCCATCTCCAGCAGTAAGTGGATGTACGTACAGATAAGACAAATCTGAGTTATTAGGTATTTAAGCAATTTAGATGTCCATGTTTTCAGAAGGTACAGAGCTTTTCTAAAGCATTTAAGTTAGGCACTTAAATTAGAGCAACATGGCTCCCCCATATAACTTATGCAAGTAAGCAGTACTTGCTATGGTCTGGCCTGTCCTCCTCCTTTCCCAGACTATAGAGGGGTCTCCATGGTAGCCATGAACCAGAACCACTCCAGTTCCGAGTGGAATAAACCTGGTTGTAATTGTAGCCGAGTCTTGAAACAACCTGGGGGATGTGTCTCTTTTCCCCAAATCCATTCAGTTCCAAGTGAACAGGAGTTACTATGAGGACTATTTCTTGCATTCATCTTGAGAATATGTCTAGAAAAGGTGAGTAGCTGTCACACATGATACATGGGTTTGCAAAACAAGGCTTAAAGAGACACTTGGAAGGACACAAGCCCAAAGAATGAGTCTCTAGCCATTGTTCCTTCTTCCTTACTCCTTTATGCTGCAAGGCATGCAGAGAAGAGGAGAAAATGAGGATCCTTCTACGTTCAATAAGGATTTGACTTCCAAAGTAAATATGGAGTGCATACTCAAGAGAGCTGTCACAAGAGCTATGGATACACATAACCCCTATCACATCACATCACAGCATCGCTGTGTCCAGGGCGGTTTGGAGGTGCCCTAAAGCCTGTGAGTATCAGTAGGGTGCTGAGCCCAAGGCTCCCTCCTGCAGTTTTCACAGGAGGGACCTGACAGAGCAACATCCTGCAGTGTTAAATAAGTTCCTTAATCAGCATAGAATTCTAGTCTATCCTAAAATGAAGGAAAACAGGATGAGAAATAGACTAGTTTACATTCAGGGCTCCAATAAACCAACACTGTAGGATATATCACTATCAGAGGGTAAGGAAAGGGAAAAAGAAGGTAAACCTCGGTATTATTAAATGCAAAATGTAAAAACATTTAAAGTGACACCTTCATGAAGAGAGCTTTTAAATTATTCACAGTCAATGCAATAGAATCCACAGCTAATTACAGTCTATACATGCAAATGAAAGTAATGATAATCATAATTACTTTGCACTTATATACTGTAGCAATTTTCATCTGAAGACCTCAAAGTCTTTATAAACATTAATTAATCCTCCCATCACCCTGGTGTGCTAGGTAACTGTTACCATAATTTTCATTTTAGAGACAGGTAAACCAGGGTTCAAAGAGGTTAAGTGATTTGCTCATTGTCACATTTTGGTGCTGCAGGTGGGATCAGAATGGATGGCGATGTCTTGTCAGAGGGCAGCCATTACACACTACTGCCTGGTTACAGGTGTTGGGGCTAAGGGAGCAGAGGAGTGTGCTATATGGAGATAGGGCAGGCAAAGGGCAGGTTCTTGAGCTGAGAAACAAGAGTTTGACAAAAACATTTCACTTATACTACAAAGACAGCACTGTGTTTATAGTGCACTACACTGAAGTAGTTCCACTGCTGAGATCCATACATTGACCCTATAAGCACTGACATTGATTTTAAGATTTGATTTTGCCTTCTGTAGAGTTGTTTTATTTTGTTCTTTTGTTTTGTTTCTTCAAAGAAAATAATATCATAAAGCTTTGTCTAGGAGACAGATTTGCAGAGAAAACAGCAAATACCAGAATCACTGTTTTTATCAGCTTTGGCTTTATCTAATAAAGACCTTTTATTTGGACTTTAAAAATGCAAAGTGAGAGGATACAGTGCACTGCTGAGAAACAGGGCTGAATTTACAAAAGTTTTTGGCACATGGGCTCACATTAAGGCAACCAAGTCAGTCCTGTGCCTTCTGGTTTCTGTACACAAGCTTCAGGCTCTCAAGAAAGCTTCACCATCAGGTAATACTAAGAACAGAAGTTAAGGCAATTTGGGCTGGATGCATCTGCCAAGCAGACACCTATGGGCGTCACAAGTTAAGTATCTATCTCCCACTGACATCCCATTAAATTTTGAGACTCTGGAGGAAGAAACATTTATACTGTGCTTCTGCAGCACCTGCCGTAGGGCAGCAGTGAGGCAACCTGATAGGTGCTACCACAATAAAAGTAATTGGTCTAATACAATGCAGAACCCCCAGGACAGGTTGCTGGTTCTTTCTTGGGCTAATGATCTGAGTCGCAGGATACAAGAGATGAATGGACTTGAGAAATCCCCTCAGCAGAATATCTGACAGTCCAAAAGACAATAGAAGTAACTTCAAACTCCTCTCACCTGTAATTACTTTTCTGGATTTGCATCCCATGGCTCAGAAAAAGCACTCAGATTTTGTCCTTACCCACATTTCTAAAGGCCGTTGTGTGTTAATCACTGTCTGGTACCATAAAATGCAACAGCCATCAATATCAAGCCTGCTAACTTAACAGACTCTTGTAATGGGTACATTTCTATAGACCTACACAATAAGACTAATTGCATGGGCTTGCTGTAAAAGCCAGAGGTCGTTTGATTACTAGCTGTTTTGTACCATGAAAGTGCACATTATTTATTTAAAAGATGGACTTATAATTATTGTAAGCTCTGAGTAATTACCTATAATTTTGGCAAGTGTTAGAAAAACTGATAGTCTAGCAAATTCAGGTTTTAGTCATTAGTAAGCTCATAATTACATTTAAATTGCAAAATGAGAATTATGCAATTTATCTCCCCAATAATGCATAAACATTACAGTGATTGTAGGTTTTAATGGACTATATTATTACTATAAAAAGCAGAGCAGTGATGGGCAGTGAGGGGCAATTTGAGTTCACTGCTGTTATTTTACATTATAATTGCCTATCAGTAACTGTACCATGATGGTGCTTCTTCTTGATTAACATGGGATAAGTCCATTCCACCCATCAAACTGTACTGGAAAATAACAAAACTTACTGAAGAGTTGCTGAAAAGAAGTGATTAATCTTATATCAATACAGGACTAATTGCTGTAGGTAAACAATCTAGAAATCATATATTTACTCTTTCTCGATCCCTGAAGAAAAGCAGAATTCCCAAGTCATGCTGTTTTGGGTAGGACTGCTTTTTCATTCAGACTTTTCAGGATCTGTTCCCATACACTCCTCACCCATGCATGAGGCTACTCAATGCTACTCCACCACCTATAAAGAACAAGAATGAATAAAAAAATGCCAACAAGTAAAACACACACGAGGATTTTTCAAATGCTGCTATTCTAAAGCAGTCTGTGCCCATCTAATATCCCAGCACGTCAATGGTAAAATCCATTTCAACATGAGAAAACCAGTATAATGACTAGATATAGCTTACCAGACAACAGAACTGGTCTGGAACACTAAATTTTTCAGCATCATTCCAGAAAGAGGAACTTCCTAATAATAATAAATGCAAACCATCAAATCTGATCAGGTAACTATGGATGTGTATGCTCTGATGCTCACGGATCCTCATCCAGCCCTCTTCAGTAGCAGGTGCTGCAGGTGTTCACAAAAGAGTAAATCCCCACTTAGCAAGATCCCCAAAGTCTTCTTAACAGTAGCAGCGGAAACACATTAAACTGGAGCATGGGACAGCAGTTTCCAAAGCATACAGTGATGTCCTCACAGCACTCACACTGAACTCAGAGGAATTTTACCATATATAGCACAAGGGCAGTAGATTTGTTGCAATTTAATAATGCCATTGGTCCTTTGGTTTCAGGTGAAGGGTGAAGTGATTTCTGTGTGGACTAAACACTTCATCTATTAGACAAAGGTGTCAGTCACACAAGATCTAGGAGCAATACTGGAGAACAGGTTAGGATAGAAATGTGGGATATTTTATCCAGCTGAAAATTACTTCAATTAATCCACATTAGAAACTAGATGAAGCAGACAGGCTTAGATCCAAAACACAGCATTTTCAACCAACAGCACTTATCTCTACAGCCAAACAGTGATATTGGAGTTCAATACTTCCTGAAAAGAAAAGGCAAAACCAACCACTGTGAATCACTCCTGCAATTTCCATATGGATTTCCAACTTCCCTGTTACATGGACTTTCCAGAAAATTGACCAGAGATTGGTAGAGGTGAAGACTATGCCATTTACCTTGAAACTGGGACCTGCCCATGCAGTTAATAATTTCATGATTTTAGTATGACTTGTCTACTATAGTCCCTCTTGCCCATAGAAAACTTGTTGCCTTATGGTGTAAGGAGGAATGAAACGCTGAGATTGTACTTCCAGGATTGTCTGCAATGAGACACTTTCACACTGTGTGTACCTTAGAAGCTGGAGTCCTGCCAGTACAACTGGCTTGGTTTGACACCAGGGAAATTTAAGAGCTGCTTTGTATTGTTATTTTACAAGCCCTTATACAGTGTTTGTTTTAAATGATGTGCTGTGTGATTTAGTGGTGTTTGCTGAAATGATGAAAGCCAGTGCTTGATGTGCTGTACTGTGTGACTGTTGTCTTCTCCTGGAGATGAGATATTACTTTTCACTGGCATTTCCCAAAAGGCAGAAGCAGCTTTAGCCTTTGGGGCACCGGCTCTGCTTAGAAATTCAAAAAATAAAATCCAAGGGAAATGAACATGCCTTTAGCCCAGCTCTGCACGCCATTTAGCAGAGCAGCTCTTCTGGATGATGGATGGCCAGCAGGCAGCTGCCCTGTGCAGTGGTCGATGCAGGCAGAGACCCGAACCCACAGCAGTGGTGACAGAGCCCACACCTCGGTGACCAGCAGCACTGCAAGAGCTGTTCAGAGAGCACGCCCAGAGCTTACCTCTACCCCACTAGTGTCAGTGAGGGTTTGGTTACTTGCTTCTGGGAGCACAGGGTCAGACTTTTATTAGCTATACATTTGAAGGCCACAGTCAGACCATTTCTGATGTCAATACTCAGGCTAACCCCTACTCCCCTTTCTGTGAGCTGTGACATGAAGGTTCTTCTGCCTGGACAGCTTTGTTGAATCAGGCAGATGTGGCTGGTGTATATTTCTGTAACGGTGAGAACCAAAGTCTCTGCCCCAGAGGGCAGACGGGAAAAGAAAGAATTACTTTTTGTCAAAAGATAGGCTCTAGCTTCCTTAAGAGCAATACAGGATCATCCCTTGGAACTCAAAACCTGATGAAATTCCTACCCTGTATAACATCCAGGTTGCTACAGAGGGAAAGAGTTGGAAATAACAGCACCCTGAGGACTTCCATGCTGCTCAAGACATCTAATCCAAAACCTTCTCTCTGTCAATGCTCAGTATCAGGTGCTTCAGTGGAGATGCACTAACTCTTACAGGAGGTAAACAAGGGATAATGTTACCCCCCAGCACCTACTCAAGGCTTCAGCCTAATCCCCGTTTAGCAGAGTTTCACCTGTACAACTGAGCATGAGAATTTATACTCCTTGCAAGCCTCTTTATTAAGTAGCTTAATTCTGCATTGAAACATTCAATGCCTCTTCGCACCTCCCTAAATTCCAGGCCTTTGTAGGAACAGCCAAATTATATTACAGACACATCAAGGCTTTGAAAAAACTTCCTTTGTCTAGCAAGTGCTCTTTGCCCTCTGGTTCAAAGGTGCATCTGGTCACAGGTCACTGAGAAACCAGAAGGCATCTTAAGAGAAACAATATTTCAGCCAGTACACGTTTCCTCTTGGATGATGATAGCCATGGCTACGTGTGAACACAGGATCACTGGGCTGGCAGAAACTGGATGGGTCACTGAGTCCTGTGCCCTGATAGCAGAGGCCACTACATCACATAATCTCTTTCATACATGCTTCAAGCTGCATCTCTAAACAGACAGTATTTTTGTTCCTGTTATTTTGACATCAATGCTGCTCTGTTCCAGACTCTTGTTGCTTTAATGGTTAAATGCTGTCTTACTTCCAGCCTAAGTTAACGCATGGTTAACATATATGTTTTGCTCTAAGCCAGTGCATTCCTCTCTCTCACTTTCTCTGCTCTTTACTCCCCTATGATATTTTTAGGCAGCAATCAGATCATCTCTTGGACTGTGATTTGCTAGACTAAACAAGCCAAACTCTTTGAGCCCTCTCTCTTACAGTAGGTTCCACTTTCCCTTGATCATTTGGTTCAAGTTCACCTTTCCTGGATATGACTCCCTGGAGTAGTACTGTTTCAGACAGCCTACACAGATACTTCCTTTCCCTTTGAAGAAGACCTTCGTCTGACAAACCCCAAGATCACATTGCCATTTCCATAGCTGCGGTGCATTGGTGCTTCCCATGATCAGCTAGCACAAAAGGAAATTTGCCTCATTTGTTTCTAACTGACGTCTGTTAATCTAACAGGAAAAATTCTTGCTGTTAGTCCAAGCACACAACCTCTCACTTCATATTTTTAAATTACAGCAATTAACATTGCTAGCTATTTAAGACTGTATCAGTGTGATAAAGCTGCTTTTTCAACAAAAAAATGGGAGAAAAAGATAAAATTGTTTTGCTAATACTGCTATGAGTCTGCTTGCTCAAATTCTTCCTGCAGGTTTGGCTTACACAGCTGCAAGCTACCAGGACTCTGCCAACCTCTTCACTGTTGGTCTTGAATGAACGTAAGAGCTGCTCTCCAAAGACTGGTGGTAGGAGAGAAAGAGATGTGTAGCCCTGGCTTGGCTCATCTCAAGTGAACTCCTCGCTACATAGCCCTCAAGACTCCACGGAGCATGTAAAATACAGTAATAGAGCTAGCCAACCCATTTTGCATGTAGCTTATAAAGGGAAAGGTCAAACCTTTGTCCTGTCAGCACTCTGGAGTGTAACTGTCCATCAGGTAAGTCTGGAAGGTATTGCCGCCCCTGAAGTCACCGTTCCTACTTTGCTAGGCAGTGAGCTCAGCTGGTCCAGTCTCCTCAGGGTTCCTCAGCAGCCTGTGACACTCAACTACCTTCCAGAGGAGATGTGCGTGGTACAGAAAGCCTGGAGCAAGACCATTCACAAGACAGGTATCACAGGTAGCAAAAGCTTGATAGGCCTAATGCTGGTTTTGGTAACTCTCAGTCCTAGAAACCCCCAATATACAAGTTACTTTGAACTTACTTCTGTTCTTGCTGATGTCCAGGGAAACATTTTGTAAGTAGCATTTATATCCTGTGAATTAGCACAAAGACCCTTTCTTTGGTTTTACAGGCACAGCAGCAGTAACCACTGGCAGTGCTCTGTATATTAGGATGTACTAACAACAGATGGGTTTTTAGGGACAGAGTCCCTGTGTGAACAGAGGAGTAATACCTGCTGGGAGTGCATGACGTACGTATATGCCTGTACAAAAGCCACCAGTGACACTGCTGCCAGAGAGGCTGAGCTACCAGGGGACTGGAGAGAACAGCTCTGAAATCCCCATGACCAGGTTTTACAGATCCCTCTCCAGCCTGTCTGGGTCTGAGAAAAGGCAGCTGAGCCTCATTAGTGAATCAGCCAAGCAGGACAGGTAGCCTCAGGTTACACTAACGAGCCAATTAAGAGGACTTATAAAGGAAGCCTGGCTGGGTGACAAGGGAGGAGAAAGTCTGGCAGCACTGGTTGAGGAGGCAGAGCTGTGCAGTTGAAGATGGGCTGCTGCATAATTACCAAAGCTTTTTGCATTGTGCCACTGGGGTAAGGGTAGCCTTACAAGATTAAAGATGGCTGATTTGGGGCTGCAATGTTGTTAATTTGCTTCATTAGAGCCTGAAATAAACCAAATAGCAGTAAATAACAATATTCTTGTTCTCTCTATAGGCCCTACCTGACAGGATATCTTAGGGCATTTTGGAGTCCCTGCTTGACCTAACACCCCAGCACCCAGTGTCCCAGGATCCTGCCAACACCCTTGAGGCCTTCTGAGGTAGCTGGATGGGAAGTGTTGCTCAGCATTTTGCTGAATGGTTTATTGCGGTGGTAGACTTGCCCCTATCTATCAGGCAGGGAACAGATGTTAATTACAAGGTTGTTGCTATGTTGCACAGTCAGCTCGGGCAGATTCTCACTGTGTGCTGCAAAAGCCCTCTCCTCTTCTGCAACTCTGCACATCTGATGTATGTGACTGGCCTGAAAGTCATTGTCAGGAGTTGTGTCTGGAGTGATGGAGAAGTCAGAATTCACCAGTCAGGTGGTAAGATCAGAATAAATACGATACTTCAAAGTGCTTATTATTCTCCTGCAGGGAAACACTCTTCACTCACCACAAATCATAGGATATTTGCTTTGCATTGCATAAAAAGGTGAAGTTTCAGCTATTTTAATTGTGTCAGAGATATGCAGCTCACAGGAAGACCTATGGTGTCCTGACAGCCCAGTGGCTCATGGAGAACAATTCCATCATACAGCTATTCACAGTCACCAGAGACCAAGTCCAAATACACCCAGTATTTTACAGAAAAAAAATAATTCCATCCCAAATCTGGCCAAGTTCCCCTCTGAGGGTGGGAGTTAGAATCATGACTCCAAACAACCTTTTCAATTTAATCCAGTCACAAATCTGTCTAGACAGTAGATCATAGATGACAATTCAGGGGGTAAAGGCGTGTTGGGCTTTTTGGTTTGGGCTTGAAGTAACTTAATGATTATAAAAGCTGAACTCTTTGTCAACCCATTTGCAACTCATACCTGAAGTTATTTTCAATGTCTTCAAGGATCCATTACAAACCAGAAAGTCCAGATCAATCCACTGAGATTTAATACATTTTGGTTGGTGAATTTCCTACAAGTTCCCTCCAAATCTGTGCAGTGGATCTTTGGCCAAGAGTTAGGACAAGTTTTATGCATCTAGTCCCATGTCCTGTTTCATCCACTGGCCAATATCCAGTGTTCCTGAGTAATTCCTTCTGAACAAGCACTACTGGAGTCTGGTAAGCAAAAACAGCCCATAAAACTGCATGATCATTTTACAGCCATATGAGAAGAAAACAGAGTTCTGTTCTGAGTTAAGGTCCCCAGCACACTGCTAACATTAGAGAAATAATAATAATAATAGGTGCTTGCACCAAGGTGCCTCAACTGAGAAGAATCCCAGCTTAATCCGATGGAACAAAGCTGCCTACAGCAAGAACAAACACAAATAGGTCCTGTGATACCTGACTGAGCATCAAAATGCATATCAAAATAGCTATCTTCTAAGACTACAACCTGGAATGGCAAATGGCAAAACCTGTGTTCGTGTTCGGCTTATCTGAATGATTGCATGACAGAGTGAAATCAGATCTACATGGCTGGATATGGCTTAGGACCTAGCCTTAATATCCTTTTTGAATGAAGTTTTTTTCAGAGAAATTGAGCAGTTTCACTTTTCAAGTGCAAGACAAGAAAACCATAAGCTCTTGCTTCATAGTTTTTTCGATAAAGAACACAGATAGTCTTTTCTTATTTAAACAGATGGATACCACTCCTACCTTGGAAAGATTGTGCTGTGCCCTTTTTAGTTGAATCAAAGTAAAGCTGAATGGATGAAAGAAGACTTGCCAAGCACAAAGTATTATGGGGCAAAGAAAACAAGTGGTAGTTCTGACAGCCCTGGATTTGGGTCTAGAACAGGAGAAAGAGCGGAAGATTTGTTCTTATGAAACATTTCAAGGACTATCAATTTGAAGGCTCCTTAATACTGCAAACATGTTATCTCTAGTACATCCATGAGGATGTGGTCTTGCTATTCAGTATCAAAATCTGCTAAAAGACTCACTTATTATATGCAGTTGCCAGCAGGTCAATGAGTTTATCGTTTAATAAATGTTGGTATTCAACCAAATGACATGAAAGAATTTCAGAATTTTACTAGTCTAAGGATTTTACAGAGCTAGAATATGGCTAGGTATTACAAAGGATCTGTGGAATATTCATTAATATTCTATACTGTCCTTTACTCAACTCCTACAAAAAACCCATTCTATTAATATGTCATCCTGCAAATATGCTGAGATTATCAAAGCTGCCTACAGAATTTGGCATCCAAATTGCGCCAAAGCTATTGAAATTAGGTGTTCAGACATCCTAAGTATTTTTTTTTATAAATAGTGCTTAAAATACTACCAGAAATAAAACACCAGAAGATGGCCTTGTGGCAACAGCACTGAGATTCAGGCAATCTAGAGGCAACTGCTCTCTCCTATACAAATTTCCTCAGTAAACAGCAAGTCCACTGCACTATAACTGTGTCCCAATATAAAATAGGGATAATAATTTTTCTCCATCTACTCTTAGTTTAAAAAAAAAAAGAAATTAGTGAAGACTTGGACAGTGTCTTCTGATGTCAGTATGGAACATTTAACTCCATACCCCAAGGATACCGTTAGGGTTTCCATGTATTAATCACAGAGAATTATAATCCAAGACATCACAGGCTGCTTGGCATTATCTTTTGTTAGACAAGCACAGTAGCTGATTAACTGAAAGGCACTAATTCTAAATCCTGCATCACTTATATCCCAAGATCATCACACTGATAAGTACTGCTACTAGGAACTACCTTTGCATGAAACCCTCTCGATAGAATTACAGGTGGAATAGAAACTTTCAACTGTGTGGATACTGAAATAAACAGAAACAGATCTTAATATAAGATCTTCTATACTTGACAAGGAAAAAAATTCTGAAGACTTTTGAGACCTGCAATACTATTTCTTTGGTCTAATGTAGGTATAAAGGTTTTCCTTTTCACAGAGGGTTTTCAATGATTAAATCTCAGGGAGAACAAAAGACTTTGAATTTAACCAAAGAATTTTTTTCCCCCACATGGAAATGTTTTATCAATCTTTTAAACGTGAATCTCTGAGAAGGTGAACAAGGAAAAGACAGTCATCTGCACAGGCTTTAAGTAAAGCAGAAACATGCAGAAGCTAATGAAACATTAAGTGAAAATGTCCCTATCTTTGGCTACTTAATTCCTGGTATCTTGCTCTTTGGAAGCAAAATATAAAGATAACAGGAATAAATCAACAGTTTTGAGAAGCTGACTCTGAGGCAGCATTTCATGCTGATTGGTTCATCACTAGCTCCTGTTCAGTCATGAAGATCTAATCTCAACATCTTCCAACCCTTTTCCATAGTTCATTACTTTCTAATCACTTATGGCCCTTATCGAAGAATGCTCTGAGCTTCTCGGACTGGAACAAATCCATAAATCAGAGACAATAGCTTTTTTGCTTTCTTTAGCAGGCTGTCTTTTCTGTATAATCTCATCCATCTGTTGAATTTGAAATTCACTTTGTGTATGTGTATGTATACTGCTAAAAAAATAAAGAAATGAAGGAAAATATTTTTACTACAGAATAAATTGTCCATTGACTTTCTGAGCTAATGTGAGGCACTAACCCTGGCACCAATCCAGGGAACCATGGATACCTACTGCAATCTGTTATCTTGCTTGTCTTCAGCAGAGTTTCTCAGTATTCCTTTATTGATATATAGTTTCTTGCCCATGGGTAGACAATAGGAAAAAGGAAAGCTAACAAAATAATGAACTATTTCGATGGTTGCCTGTAATTTTCATTGAAAATTTTGCAATGCAAATTAAGAACACATGCTTATTAACCATCAATCTTTGTGTCAACTTCTGAAAGGATATAACAATCAATTTTGATATTTATTTATTTTCTGGATTCCAAAGAGGGCTTTTTCATCCTAATACTCTACAGTAAAATCATCCCTATTGGGCCACATTAGTGACTTACAGATAGATTTCTGCTCTTTAAAGATTACATGAGTGACATTCGTTCTAGTAATTATATTGCCTAGATCAGTATAAAGTGATGCATTCAGACCCTTTAAAATGGCCCATCTCCCAGGGTTTAATGGATTTAACAAAGACTGAAACAACACCCAGGCAGAGAGGATGAGAGGGGCTAACGCAAGCTAAGAAGATGAGAAGGGCTTCTTCATTTCAGGTAGACAAATAGAGACTGTGTTCTTCCACTTTCAATAACAAACTTGCAAGACTTGTCAATAAAAACAGCAGGAGCTAGAGCAGTGCAAAATGACAAGAAGATCTAATGTGCACTCTGCTCACCTGGGGCTTGGAGGTGGCGGGGGTGTGTGGTTGCATCTTTTTTTACATATCACTGCAAGAAGAAAGTTTAGTTTTGACGGAAATAAGGCAGAACCTGTCTAGTGAAATAGCTTGGGAGCCATTTTATAATTTTGCATGTGCAGGACTGGCTGCAAGGGAAGACAGTGGACAGGGCAGGGAAGGTGAATATGCGGATTGGGACAGAGATGAAATATCTGTTTGAAAAAACCAAACGACTCCAAAACAAACAAACAAACAAAACCAAAACCAAAAAAATCCCCACACTTAAAGGAGTAAGATATAAAATGGGCTATGAAAATCTCGTCCTGCTCTACTTTTTTTTGGACATCCTTTCCAAGCCTGGGCTGGTGAATGGATAAGACAGGCAAGCTTCCCAAAGCACAGCAGCACAGGCCCAATGCAGCAGAAAATTCCACAGCATCTGCATACACCTTCTACTTTATAACTAATAATAGCAGCTTTTCTGAAATGGATAAATCACTCTGTCTCTGATACAGGTATATAAACACTTTCAAACTTGAATTTTGCTTCACCCCAGCCTGGCTTTGAGCTGGGCATATTACCTTAGATATGTGCCTGAAAAGAAACTCAGGCTCCAGTCCTGATTCAGAAGGAGCTGATTTGATATATCTAAGACAAAACATCCATTTGAGGTTGAATTTACAGACTAAAAGCACAGTTCTGGAATATAGATAAATATAAGACATACTTTAAATTAATTTAGATTTCTGAGGCAACACAAAATGTACTATACCTCATCTCTGTGTTCCCTTCACCCAGACAACTTATTGGGATTTATTTGGAGCTCTG
Organism: Anhinga rufa; assembly: GCA_013400875.1. Lineage (NCBI taxonomy): Eukaryota > Metazoa > Chordata > Aves > Suliformes > Anhingidae > Anhinga > Anhinga rufa. The sequence continues at coordinate 26,895 of VZTV01094020.1, forward strand.
TAACATTTTGATGACATTCAGACTTCATCTATCTCCCAATGCACAGCCAAAGTCAGCAGTGTTACTTAGGAGCTGAACAACCAAGGGATAAAAGCCAAGTTGCTTCTTGAGATCAGTCTCATTTGAAAGTATTTAGATAATTAATAGATGGATTTACTCTTCCTTTTAAGTTCTTCTTTGTTGTAAGTGAAACTGAAAATTGCATTTTCTTGTAGTATTACTTGTAGTAATAGCAAAATAAAAACTACTAATATTGTTCCATACCCTTGGCACATTTCAGTTGCTGCACCAGCACGTGAACCTAAATACTTGTCTGGTGCAAGTTAGTTTGGCCGGACAGCTGCTCTGTGCCACCCCTGAAGAAGCTGCATTTCTCCACTGGGCAAGATAATATACAGCTCAAGCACTTTATAGTTTTGAGACCTCTCTGGACAAACAGTGCTATAAAGAGATATGCCATGTCTTGTCCTCAGTAATTCATCTCACTGTCAACTGGTTGCCATGAAATAAGACCCCAGAGCAAGTGAGGAGTAAGGTAAAGAAAGCCTGTTTAATAGGGGAGCGATGCTAAAAGTATGGCTTGTCATCGCCAGTGCTGGGTTATTTGTATAAGTTCTGTCCTCTCTAAGGACCCGGAGGTAGAACAGATATATCCTGAAATAAATCAAACTCCTATATTTTCCATCATATCTTCTGACTATCTATATCACTCTGTCATATTTTCCATCTTATCTTTTGTTATATTTTTCCATGGAAAGTCAATAAATAAGCTTTTCTTTCTTTGCTTGTCAGCTACACTACTGGAACAGTTAAAAAAACCACAACCCACCTCAAGAAGACTATTTCATAGAATATAACATCATACGCAGACCATCTCAGGCACAAGAGCAAAAGACTCATGTCCAGCTTCTAGAAAGTGTATGAAGGATAACTTCCTTTACATGCTTTGTCTGACTCTCTTTTCCTGCTTTAAATATGGTTTTCAGGTTTACTTGGGGGGAAAAAACATTTTCCCTGGCTGGAGGTAAAAATCACAGACTACCCTGAACTGTCACCATTGCTCAGAGCTCACCATCAGAGTGCCAACCTAAGCACATGCTGAAAGGACACAACGTTAGTGCACGATCTGAATCAAATGAGACTCCCATGTTTCGGATGAGAATTTAGATGAGTAAAACAAAAGTACTAATAAGGAAGAGATCACTTTCTAGACTGTTCCTGAATGCCTTTCCCAAGCTGCATCTCCACAGAGGGACCAAGGGGTATAGCAGTCGCATCCATCTATTTTCTGTCAACCCCAATGCGCAAAGCACCTCCTATTGTTCGAAGATGCTGTGTGTTTGGTGTGTCTGTCTGTGCAAGAGAGAAAGAAAAGGAAGGTTATTAAAAAAGCAGTTTGGCTAAATAAGGGAGCTCATTATGTGTGCTATTTTTGTTCCTCAAATGTCTGCCTTCCCCTCTTTCCCTTGAGGTTTCTAGAGAAATCTGACAATCAGGGCTGAGGTTTACTGTCAGCTTCCATTAGGCAAATCAACCAGGCTGGGAATGGGGGAAGGACAAGGGGAAAATTGCCCTAAAAGTAAGCTGATTTAGCACCAATAATGTCTTTGTGCATGTACCCACTACAAAAATTTACTCAACTGAGGTGCTGGCCCATAAATGAGTCCTTTCAGAGCCTCTTGCAGTCCCCCTGTACCAAGGCGTGAAACACCGTTTTCTGTCAGATCCGCAGAGACGGGCACAGCTAACAGCAACCGCTTTCAATGCTGTGACAAAGCAAATGACCTTCAGCGTGTTCACCTGTCATGGAACTCATTTCCGTGTTGTAATTGATGTGTAAAAGTGATCTTCATTACTTGAACTAAAGACACACAAGCCTGCAAAACAGAAGACTTTCCCAAGAATAAGAACAGACTCTTTGGACATGGAGCATTGGATTTGGTATTTCAAAATTTCAGTATAAAGCAAACAAACAAAAAAACCCCACCCAAAACCAACAACAAAAAAGGAGTTTTCTTAATTGTTTTTCCTTTTTCCTTTAGAAAATACTGATTTTTAATCAATGATTTTGTATGCATTTCATTAGTTTATAGATGAAGGAGTGTAAACTGTTCTCCACAGAACAGAGGTCCAGTTTTAAGCAGAAAAGGTTTCCACCTCCTTTCTTTTTTTTTTAAACCACCATGCTCACACAACAGGCCATTATTTCAATGAGAGGCCAGTCTCCAATGCATTGCCATTCATCCTGGTTGCACCTTATATGCTTTCCAGGATCAGTCACTACACACAGATATAGAACAGAAAAGAAAAATTAATCTGTTATAGAAAATACAGAACCTTCCCTGGTTAGAAATAGTGGGGGTTTACTGCAGAACACAGCTATTTGCAAAACTGCAGCCATCAGGGCAGGAAGGCAGCTTGTACATTATGGTTTCCACAGTAATATCACTAAGAAAAAAATATTCTCTTCTCCAGCTGTGAGATGTCTATGATGTGTAATCATGCATGTCTTCTTTGTCATCAAGCAGTTGTGAGGCATCATCAAATCAAACTCACTGTAAACAGGGGATTACATAAAATTATATATCTCCTCACAATCACGGAGTCATTTAAATAAGCTCCTGACCCACAGGAAACATCACCAGTGTAGCCACAAACAAAAAAAAAGAGATTTAGGAGCTTCCACAGCACCTGTGGCTTGAAGACTTTTATGTGATATAAATGCCAGCTAACTTGGCAGTACTGTACCTCCTTGCGGGTATTACTGTTTCAGGGAATCATTGCATCCTTCACAGAAATGGAGAGACCTGCCCAAAGGTTTGAACAAATAGGTGGAAATGGGATCTGAATAGCCTGCCGTCCACCCATCCTCGTCTGGCCACGAAGGCAGGCGCCCCTCCCTCTCCTCCATGTGCTGCAGAAGACAGCAGCAGCAAACCTCTTTGTGGGAAACTCCTGCTCATTTCTGAAGGCTTCAGCCAGGGTTTATGTTTCCAGACTTAGGAGCATTTCTCCCCTCTGGTGTACTGCCATCCATTTCCCTACCAGACTCCAAAGCAATACCAGCCCCAGAGAGCTACCAGTGAAGTGGTGGCACAAAGGAGAGAGGGGGAATGAACCCTGTGTGCAGGGTGGGGACATATGTCCTCTGCAGGGCAGTAACAGAGCCCCAGATTATTTTTCAGGCTCCCAGATGAGCTCCAGGGCAGGAATGCCACAGGCAAAGAAACTCCTTAGAGAAACTCCAGTTTCTCCTCAGCCAGACACCCTTGCACTCCAGAGCCTCAGGACTTGTCTCCATTCCTGTCCTCATACACTCATCCTGTCCTCAGCACTTCTTATCTCTGGGTCCCCAAGTCACCAATGCCACCTCCTCCTCCCCTCTAAAGCCACAGCTTGTACAGTGGTAACAGCTGGCTGAAAAGCCCAAGCCAAGCCACTTAAGAGTCCACCGCTAAAAATTAACAGATGCTGTTTCCAATTCCTAAAGACCACTTGAGACTAAGCAGGAGGGACTTATTAATTGTCTGAAGCTGGATCTCTACTGAGAAAAGCCAAAGTTTGGAAGATAAAGACTGTGTTTTGCCTCTCAATAAGTTTTTATTTCCTGCAAAGCCCACCATATACACAAAACAAGTTTTGTACTTGTATTTAATCAACTAAAACAAAAAATGGACAAAATTTTGCTAGGATGGTTTGTGATGATCCTCTTCCACTCAAGGATTTCTGAATTAATATTTTAAAGCTCAGAATAAAAGTTTTCCAATATATCTAAGTGCTTTGAGCTCCTAAGTCCCAAACCTAAGGATTTCAGTGGAAAAGTAATTTTAAAAATTACATTCTTCTTGTTAAGGAGTCCAAAATTTCAATCTCCTGGGCCTGGATTTTTTTTCTTTTTCAGAAAAAGCACTGCTTTTTCTTGGGAACTCCTGCACAAAACATTAAAGAAATAAACACTGCAGCATTTGTTTTTCTTTAGCATAGCAGTGAAAAAACAACCTTGCCTAAATCTTCATCTGTTTCTGACAGGGTTCCCATATCCTGCACGTTACTTCCAAGGAGCAGTCACATCTACCTAAGTGAGCAGGTTGCAGAGCGGGAGAGGGGGGAGAGTCTGAGCCAGGGCAGGTCCCAGCCTGAGCTGCCCCAGATGGGGCTCAGCATGGCCACATGGGGCAGAGCTTCCCACCAGAGATGCAAGGGGCTCTGACAGCCCCAGAAATACCAGGAAAGGCCTTTCTGAGACAGCCCCACATCACAGAAGAAAAAAAAAAAAGTACTTTCTCCCACATGAGAGAACACTCCTGCTGCACACTCTTGTTAGGAGTCCATTTCAGAGCTGAAGCTTACAGGATAAACCATTCAACCTACAAGGAATTGTCAAAAAATGCAGCTAAACGGCAAACACATGTAAGTCCCAGGCATTTCCCTGAGCCCCACTTGTTCTTTTTTTTAGCCTCAGGAGAAAAGCACATTCTTCTACATAATTTATTTCTTCAACAGAATTATGCAGAAAACTGCAACTAAATTGCTTTTCCTGATTAAAACCAGAGTATTTTATATTCTCCCCTCCCTCCCATTTCTGGATTATTTGCTTTTTATCCTAGAGCCTCTTTTCCCTAGATGTAACTCTTTAACTTTGCCTAGAAAGAAAGCAAAGCCTTATCCACTCCTACCTTGCACTGCACAGCCCCAGGTGTGGGCAGGGATATCTCCCTCCTACTACCCCAGCCTCACCCCTATAAATAGGGGTCACGTCAGCCTGTGGACTGATTCTGCTGTGAGTCTTTCTGTTTTGGGGGTGGGCTTGCTTAGGTGAAGGAAGTTTGTTGATGAAAGGGGGGAGGTATTTAATCTCAGACAGCCTTTTCTAAAAGGGCTTATGCTTTTGGAATGGTGTTGGGAGGTCTACAGGTAGGTGTTTATAGGGCTGAAAAAACCAGTTCTGTACCGGGAGCTGAACAGCACAGGTGTGTTAGCACAGTTGCTTGTACACAGCAGAGCCAGGTTCAACTGCTCACAAATCACGAGGCCCAAAATCAGTACAAGAATGACCTGCATTTGGATCAAGCTACTTGCTGTTGTTCAGGTTTTCTGCCAATTAGTGTGAGAGACTCATTTTAGCAAACCTGGAAAAGTGATTGGGGATCAGTGGTTTGTGGGAGAGCAGTTCCACCTCCCTGTGAACTCATTTCCTTGTGCAATAGTGATGTAGTGCTTGTATTTGCATTTAGCTCTGGATGAACATATTGGCTCAGCTCTTCAAAATGTTTCCTTTGGAGACCAGTTCCAGTCCAGGGGCTGTTTACAAACCTTTGTGTGCCCACTGCCATGCTCTTTAGCAGAAATAAAAAATGGATGGATTTTCACTTTTACTTAACATCTTTGCCTGATATGAGGAATCTGATATGATGAGTCAGTGCTGAGCCATGCTTTATGGTGTCTGCCTGCATCTAAGAAATTAGGGCTATGGCACTTAAATGCAGGCACTCTCAGTATTATTTGACAGGCTTTATTTTCAGAATGACAGGGCTGTAGTTTTCTGGTTGTCTGTGCTTCTTCCACTGTGGGGTGTTTAGCAGCACCAGTGGAAATTAAAATGCAATTGGTGCAGCTCTGTGGGGATCTCTGAGTTTTCATTATAGGCCATCTCCCTCCTTATTCTTGTATTTATTAATCACGAGTGTAGTAAGTGGAAATAGGCTCTAGGTCACACTCCCAGATGAAGGAGGCCAGAAGACGTTGGATGGGGAGCAGATGAAGGCTGTTGCTTAGCCATTAAAACCTCCTTGTCAGCTGATGTAGTTTATATGGGGTCTTTTTTATTATCGGAAAAGATATCACTAGTCATCTCCTCTGCATCTCACTCCATAAACCAGGGAAAGCGGTCTGTGTAGCTCTCATGTCTGTATTGGTCACTGGCTTAATCCAGACTTAAGGAGTGTCCCTCATTTTGGGGTTATGGAGTTACAGTACACAACAAAATGTCTAAAAAACACTCTAAGAGTTTTCTATAAGCCAACCAGGTGCTGGTAAATGGAAAGCTAGACAGTGAGTTCAGGCAAGTAACAAACCTTAAAAAATCCTCATTTAAATACAGAAATACATGCCACAACCATTCAACACTCAGTCAAAGGTCTCTCAATGAGTCTGGGAGAAAAGACAGGTTTTGAAACATGTATTGAACACTTGTTCAAGGCCTTGTTCTGGTAAAGAGAAAAAGACATACTGCCAGGAACCTGCCCTTGAAAAACACAAGTCCAGGAGTCAGTTACTCATATACCAACTCAAATGCCACTGCAGGAACAGAGCTGACCTCTCACGTGTCTCTCTCTGCTCTACAAATGAGCTAATACCCCTCTGTATTGACTTAAGCTTATGGGTGCTCCTGGGGCTTATTCCTCTGCCTTGCACTGACTGAGCACGACCAAGTCCCTGGATAAATGTGCCAGGGGCCAGAATCCATGCGGAATAGCTGGGTCAAACCACTGGAACTGTGTCAATTGCCATCTGCATACAGCAAGTCACAACTTCACAGACTTCTGTGTATGCAGGTTGTGCTAATATTATCAGTGCTGGTTGAAGTATGCACTTGGTATCATTCTGTTTATCATTCATGTCTCTACTAGTAGGATATATCAGCTGTTACAAACCCATCACTGCAGAGGTTATTGACACACCTAATGGGTCAGAAACATACTTCTCTTTCTGAGTAACAGATCATTAGTGCACTGATGCTCTCTTTCTTGCTTGAATCCATTAATCATTGATCTTCAGCTTAAAACCTCAAATGAACTATTTTCTCTAATTTGGCCTATTTTTTGCTCACTATTAACTTTGCTCATGGTAGCATTATGTTGTCTTCCAGGGTTGTCAGAAGATCCTGGTAGGAAGGGAATTCCTTTAACAGGAGAAAAGTAGAAGAAAAGTATATTAATGGGGCAACTTTTGACTGATATTTTGAATGAATTATAAAATGGAGCAGAATTCCCAAATTTCTCCAAATTAGTGACCTTTTTTTGTTAGTTCCTAAGTTAATACATATGATGGTTCCCCAACAGTAGCTAAAACAGTAACTACAGATAAACAGTATTTAGTGCTTTTATTTGCAAATTACTCTGTACTATTAGGCCAGCTTTATTTCTGATGATACTTCTGCAAGGTGTTCTCTGAAAACAGGGAACCAAAATCATCTAAGGAGCTTCTGCACCATTTCCTTGGGAAATAGTTTTTTTTGTTCCCCATTTTAGACTTGGCATTGCATTATTACAGGTAATAGCCTTTTGAGAGCAGTGATTAAATGCACAGACTGAACAAGGCTGTACATATTGTGCTTTACATTCCAGCTGATTACATTAAATATTCCAGATTCACGGGGTCCTCTCAGTATATGTAATGCTCCGCTGAACAGACTCATCATCAATATTTAAACATTCCTTCATATCAAGCTGCTAACAGCCCTATTTGATACATAGCAATGGAAATGATATATCAGATTGCAATAGGTTTTACCCTTTCACGAACACCTATAACTACAATCCCATCTTCTTTCCCTTCCTGAGCCCACCTTGCTAAGGAACCTGGTGTTACAGTCCACACACCTACTCTAATCCCAGAGACTTGCCATCCTGCTAACAGAAGGCAAATGGCCCTTTGGTGAGATGTCAAGAAACTACACATCCATTTGGCCCCTTGCCTTAGGGCTTCTCTGCTTCAATCACAACATACTCCAAAGCTCTTCCTGGGCTAAGTGCTTCTGGAGGCCTTCTCCTTCCTGCTGGAGTTGATGTGAAGCTTTGGGTCTCATGTCTTCTAAGCTGTATACTGAATCATGGGGAATAGGCAACCTGGACTCACTTTTCCAAACATGTTTTCCAGAACCTTTTAAAAGGAGGGGCTGCACAGTCTCTGCTGGATGGTACATTCAACTGGAGCCCATGTGCATCCTTTCCTGTGCCCTGAGCCAAGCTCCAGTCCCACAGCTTGAATGGAGACAGGGAAAGGAAGGATGCCTCTCCACAGATACTAATAACTGAACTTACAGCAAAAATAAAACATGATATACTCTGTTAGATCTTTCATTTGAAATAAAATCCTGTGACACAGAGATATCATTATCATTTTTATCTCATCAGAAGTAAATATCACATTTGTGGGTAAATATAATAGATCAAAATGGATGCTTCTTAGCAAAGGAATCTGTACAAATACAAACAGTGGAGATTAAAGGGCTAACAACAATGGTCTGCTGCTGAGGCTCCAGCAGCACCCTGTGTGCATCTCCAGCAATACATTTACATGGAAGATTTTAAAACTAAATCTATGATATTACTTCTCCCCTGTCAATAATCTGGTAGCCCTAGGCACACATGCCAATGGAAAAGCAGGTTGGAGTTCAAAGATGTGGCACACGAGAAAGTAGCAGGGATAATTTTCACCTGATATCACATCATCAGAAACTGCTACACAAAATTATTGTGAATTATGGGGTCCTGCTGTGCATTTGATTTCCCACAGCTGCTACCACAGCAGTCACTTTCCTGAAAATTAAGTGCATGTTTCATCTGCTCACAGGAAGAGAAGAGGGGAAAAAGGTAAAGAAAGAAAAATTTATGATAGAAAACCCATTGAAAGCTCCTGTGCCATACTGTGAAGCCACATTCTGCTTCATGGCTGTACTCTGGGACAAGCAGTAGGGACACATGTGGCACTGTGCAAGATGGGCTGTGTCAATCAGGAGTGGAGCCAGAGCAGACCTACCAGAGCTGTGTCCAGCAACTGCAATATGTTCATTCAATTTACATCCCCTGCAACTCACTTCTGTCTCTTATCTCCAGCAAGGGACACTAGACAAAGCAGATTATTCCAGTTTCTCTCCTCCAAAGCAGGCAACACCATTAAAAGCCTTTGAAATTGCCAGGAGCTGTGCAATAGCATAATTAGAGTCTCCAAGCCTGTCGGAAATGAGGGGCCATGGGGGAGTGAGGGGAGCGTGTTTCCTACGTTCCTATATGTGAAACTGCAATACAAAGCTCCTTCCTAAGTACTTACTCTGTGATCACCATGCCTGACTTGAATGTCCCCGCTTGTTGGGTTGGTACTGCTTCCCTGTTGTGAAGCTGACAGGGCACAGCATAGACTGACAGCCCCGAGCCTTAGCAGAAAGAGAACGACACGAACGTATTTCCCTCCTCCACCCATTATCATTCTTCTCCAACAAATGTTGGCCGGAAAAGCCATGCGATTATTTAATTTTCTTGCAGATTTTACTAGTGTGGAAACACAAGATACTTCAATCGCACTTTTGTGTCCCAAGATCACCAAGTGCTTCTTTGAGTGCTAATTCAATTTCACAACCTCCTCAAACAGTAGGTCAATCCAATCCGACATTGCTGTAGCTTTATTTCTTATGGAAATGAAGCAGAGGTGCCCATGCTCGCTGTCTGGGTGTGCATTCGTGTGCTCTCCCCCTAACATGTGCTGGAACCACCGACCTATTTAAAAAAGATTTGACAGAGAAGTAGAACCCCCAGAGAAAATTAATCTCCCAAATTTTTTGTGGCCCTAACCAACATCACTTCAGGGTGCAGAAGGGAAAGGCTGTTGTTCATACAGGAGGCCTGAGAGGACAGGGTTCATCTGAGATAAGACAGGAGACTTACAACTGTCACCCAATTTACATCAGCACTTGTTTTGCAAAGAGCCAGATCCTCCTTCACTAGAAGCTGAGGCAAGGAAGAAATTACTGGAACTCATTCTAATGGTAAATTTACTTTGCTGTCAAACTGCTATTTAAGACAGATACAAAGTTATTCTGTGGGAGTCAACTGAACAGGGATTGGACTCTTATATAAGCTGGAAAAGGATTGAAATGGGGGGTTAATTAGGAGTATTAAGTACAGTTAAAGAAAAATGGAAAACCAGAAAAGTGTAAACACATGGTACTACCTCTTCAATATAGTATGCAGTCAAGTGTGACATTTTTTGCCTGTCTGAAAGAAAAATAATAGTTTGAGAGGCAGTGTTGGATATTTCTGTGATCTGGATTGCAACTCCGGGGGAGAGGTGGAGTGGGATGAGAAAAGGAAAGGAGAGGGCTTTTGCTTTAATTCAAAGCATCTTGAGCTGTTAAAATTTTGGCCCTGCCTAGATAGTAATAATGGAAGAAACACCCCTTGGGAATATCTCTTTGCTTTAGAAATTTCCATTCCAAAAAGCCATTCTCTGTCACTAATATGTCTGACCCCTAATAAAATAAAAATAAACGCACCTCAACAGGTTTTGCCACTTGCTTTGTTCTCTGTAACCTGCCAGTTAACTTCCTGTCCCGAGAAGTGGCTGTCATTGCTCATTTGTGCACAGAGACAGATCTTTGGGCAAGACATGGCCTTCCATCAGCTGGAACTGTTCAGTGGGAACAGCCATATTAGTCCCAGCATTGTTCGAAATGCAGCAGAAGCAAACACAGAAATAACACTGAGTAGAAAAGCACAGAATCATTAAGGGAGGAGAACGGGGGCTACATTTCTCTGGCTTCTAAGATGGTATTACCAACAATAGAGGAAAAGGGATTATCTTTTTTTTTTTCCAAGGTTGGGAGTCCTGCTTCAGGTTTCATATAATAAGAATGGTACAGCGCAGACAGCAATAATAACCTGCTCTGAAAGCTGCTCACTGCACAATGGCAAATTGCTCATGGGCAGTGATGGCAAAATTTAATCCCTGCTCTGCTTAGAATGCAACCCGCATAGCCACTCAAGACAACATAATAGCACTTTTGTAGCTCTCTGCTACAAACATCACTTTGAAAAGGATACAGCTGTGGAGGGGGGTCTCCACATGCGTCATTTTTGGCTGGCTACCAAGCTAGCAGAGCCTCAGACATACTGTGCTCCCTCATACAGCTCTGCCAGCTACTGCATAGTCACGCTTGGGGAAGGGAGAGGAAATGGATGGAGCTGTGTGAACAGTAAATTCAAGATAAAATTAAGTTGCTTGGCCAGGTGAACAGGTTAGGAATTCATTTACTGAAGAACTAGGATGAGAGAAAACTGGGAGGCAGCTCCAGTCTGGGATTTCATTTACAATCTATAAGGCACTGTATGGACTTACCTAAGTCTCTAAAGCCACAGATGTAGCAAACATTAGCTATTCCTTCATCAAATGCTGACCTCATGACATGGTCATGCATAGAGGATTCCAGACAGGACTAGAGGCAGCACCAGCTATTTCTCTCCGCATCTTCCCTCCACCTGAGCTACAGTCACACTGTTTTCAGCTGCCAAATAAATCAACTAAGCAACCAAAGGAGGCCAAAGCACACCCAATTTCCTCTCACCACTGCGCTCATTCTGCACAGCTACAGAAATCCCCATGTGTCCTGCTCAGCAGGCAGAGCTGTGAGGGCAATAATCTCTAAAGAGGACTAGCCTGGAGAACCATGGCCTTTCTACAGTAGCACTTGTCCAAGGACTTGAATGCTGAGACCATGGGCTGCACTTTGCTTGATGTGCTGCTGCACTGCTGGGAGACACCACAGCTCCCTTGGGAGCTCCCTGGTCCCCCTCCACTGGTGGTACTGCCCGCCAAGCCCTGCTAGCCAAACAGCGATGGCAGCATTGCCTTGCTGACATCCCAGCAGAGCCAGCTGGGGAGCCTGACAGCAGGGATGAGCTGCCTTTGCCCACAGCAGGCTGGAAGCACTCACACAAGTGCTGCTGGCACAGATATGTGTGTGGGAGGAACAGGGCTGATGTTCTCCAACTGGGAAGGTGGGAGAAGCAGCTGAAAGCGGTGAAGTATCCAGCTGACCAAACCAGATTCAGAAGAGGATATCTGAGCCACTTCCACTCTGGAGCACAGTTGTGGCAGGAGGGTTGTAGTAGATAAGGGAGGAAGAGCCCGAGCTTTTACAGTCAGCTGTGGACCAGAAGGAGCAAGAATCCCCACCAGAACAGACCAAGACAGCTTGCGTTTTGGATCTTTACCAACCTGCTGTTGACTGCTTCTGGAAGCACTGAGAAGTATCAGCCAGAATTAGTTAGAATAACAAATCCAAGAAAACTGTAAGCTTCTTATGGCTCACTCAAAGAGAGATAAGGTGTCACTGTTTGTCACATGATACCATTTGGGCCTCTGCAACCAAACAATTGTAGAAAGGATTTCCTTAGGATGGTTTGTTTGTCACAGCAAGCCTTGGGGTCTACTCTCCCTTCCTGGCACAAAGAAAGATGCAGGATTTTGAGTGAATTGCCTGGTAATTTGTCATGAACTGAACTGCCTTCTCCTTCCTCCCCACCTCACCATATTACTGATAGTAACAAGGGAGTTATTATCAATCAAGGCAAGCTACATTGTGATCTGTGCCAACGAAATCCATTTCAGATCAGAGGATAAAATGTGATTATATTTACACTTCCTTGACACAATTCAGGCAGCAAAATAACAGCCTTCTAGAGACATTTTTCTGCTTCATGTTTAGATTTGTCAGTATTGCAGAGCTGTGTGAGAAGGGAGGGAATTATTATAGCAGCTGGGATTCAGTGATACATTTTAGTTGCCTTACAAATGAAGATGTTCAGTTTATTGTGTTGTCTTCCCATCTTTTTCATCTCCAAGTTCCTTGAATACTGTCCAGAACATCCTCCAGATTGATGAGATTGCATTTCAATCAATACAGCTCTATGTAAATCTATTTTTGCTTTTGACACATCCCATAAATTATTTCTACTTATAACCTTAATTGGTTTGTATTCATCACAGGAGATGGAATTTCTAACTCATGCAGCTGTTTATAAATTAAATTTGCAATTAATGAAGAAAGTATGAGATTAAGCACTTCATACTTCCCTGATCTGAATTTGAAAAGGATATAATCATGTTTTATACGGTCAGACTGTGCTTGGACATTTTTATGTTAAAGGTGTAAGCTCCAAAAAAATTCCAGAAATGCAGAAACTGGCTCGACAATTGTAGTCTTAGTCAACCTATGGCTGGGCTTCATCTGCTGGTGGGAACAAACACTATTCTTCATAACCGAAGTCTCATTTCCAGTAGACAACCAAACGTTCTCTTCTCCTTCAAGTGCCAGGAATTATTCTGAGCCCATCCATCCTACCCAGAACACCAAGGAACCCTCCCTTCTCATTTTACAATACTGCTTGCCACTGAGTGTCCTAGGCCCAGTCAGAAAAATCCCCAAAGCTTTGCTCTAGAGTGGAAAACAACCCAGTCTTAGATTTTTACATCTTCTTCCTCTTGTTAGGAATTGTATTACAACTTCTAATGTATTTCCTGGGTCTCTACAAAGTATTTCAGGGAAGTGTCATCTCTTGTCACCTCTTCAGATTCACAGAGACAGTTTTCAAATCAGTAGCCATCATGAGAATGATTCAGTATTCTCCTCACAGCCACACACTACGTATCAGGAGAGCTGTGAAAAGGTGAATTAACCAGAAGCATCAATAGCAATTTTTAAGGAACAACCATGTAGAATTACTATTCAAACTTGATAATGTACCATAATACACAGACTTTGTGTGCAGGATAGCAGACGGAAACTGGGAAAGAATGAAAACTCTTTCCTTTCTTTTAGAACTGGAATTCAACACCTCTTCCTTGGCTAATTTTCTAACACCTGCAATTTTTATTTTCTCTTATCAATGCCTCGTTCTTTCCTATCTTCAGCAGACTGCCTTAGGCAAAGCTGTGCTCCTCTCCATTTCAGTTTTTCCCTCTTTTACCTTCACTACTTAAATGGTGAATTTGAAACTACAGAGTGCAATTAGGAACATATCCTTGCCCTGTCATTTAGTACAGGCACAGAAAACTCAGGAGAAAACATAAATATATAAAAAAGTTGGTAGCTGAATTCTAGTGTAGTCACTGCTCATGGACCCAAGTGACCAAGGCCTTCCCTAAAGTCTTCTGTACACGTAAGAATCAGGATCTTGGATCTGTGGTACATTACCTGCTAATGGAAGTTTATAATATCAGTTATTAGAAATGCTGTAAATTCCTCTATGTATCCATCCAGTAAAAAATGAGATATAGTGCTGCAAGCTTCCTCGAGTAACTCAGCTAATATGATTCAAGTGTGTCTATGTGTGTTACCTTGCATTTAAAAAGGGCTCCATGGCTAATAATAGACTGGAAACTAGTTGGACATGGGTCTTAGGAATCACACCAACAGCTCTAGAAACGTGTCCTTATACAATACCGAATCCTGCTCAGCTGAGCAACTGCTCTTTGCTTTTGGAAAGGAATAGGGTTCTGGTGCAGGAAGAAAGGTTTAATAAAGAGCAGTGATTGCTGAAGGGAATACTTAAGACAAGAAGATAGGAGTCAGTAAACAAGCAGATGGTTAAAGAGGAAGGTTAAGTGGAGGTTAAATAAAACATTAGAAAAGAGGTGAATAGGAGGCTGAATCCTGGAGGAAACAGAAGCTAAGCAGTAACAGTGTGTGTATTCATGTGCATGTCTTGAGGGAAGCCTCTCCACTGCATTCTTCTCCCTTTCTTCCTTGTATATCCACAGAAAGGCCCCACACACTTCTTCATGTTGCACATGTTCATGGCATCCATGGAAAAGTACTGCAGGCTTTTGTAAATGCACAAGAAAGAAAATGCCAGGGCAGGCTTATGGGGGAGGTGAAAAGTAGCTGAAAAAAATTTAGAGGCTCCTTGTCTTGAAAAGGTAATCTAAAAGGCTGGCAATGTGATCACGAGCACTTTCTAGCTGGATTGGCTCAAGCCAAGGAATCCTCCTGATATCTATGGAGGGAAGATGAAGCTTCTTCAGCTTATCCACTCCAAAAGACCCTCCCTTTTCAGGGCAGCTGACCATCAACACCGATGAGCTGGCACACACAGAAGTGCTATATTGACCATTTGGATAAAGCTCATACTCATTATCTCACCCTACTTTGTGTGCAGCCCATGCCAGGCACCCTCAGAGCGCCAAGCTGAGGAAGGACCACCAAGCGCACTGCCCAGGGCTGCCCACTGCCTCCCCTCACCACCTCCTTCCCATCAGAGAATCTTTGATTATCACCTCCTTTTCAATCTCAGCTATTGACCTGTTTTTTAACTTTATCAAACCATCTGCGAGAGGAATTACTTTCTCACCAAGGTCAGCCTTGGAGGTGAGTGTGTTTTGGAAGAGCAGTAACTTTGATAATGAAATACGTTGCAAGCCAGAGCATGCTCACTCTATGCTTTACCACCATATGGTTAAATTTTCCCCTCCATCAGATTTAATAAATAGTGTTTACAAATTCTTAGGCATGCCTCCCTAGTAAAATCCACTAAACCCACAACAAATATACTTATCATGGCATTAATTTGGTTAGAGATTTTCTCAGAGTATTGACAGCCATATCTAATTTCTAAGGATTTATTTTTATTTTAAAATATATTAGATATATTTTTTCTTTACCCACTACAATTCCTTTATAATCTTGTTTCCTCTGAAGGCATGGGGCATCTGTTTTACAACCATACACCATAACTCAAAAATATCCTTCAATAATTAATATTTTATATTTATTCACATGTAAGAACTTAAACTTTCCAATACAGATCTGCAAAGCCCTAAGTTCATTCTTCCTACAACCGAACACTGACATTTCATGGTTCAAACACCACTGCTGGGAGATTATCTGCTACCATGGTCTAGATATTAATATCTGCAGTCTGTGAAGTAGGCTTTAATAATCTTAAATATAAATTTTAATATAAATTCTCTCTCTCATACTTGTTCCTTCTTAAAAATGAAACCAACCAGACACCTAAAAAGCAGGGACTTCAATTTATATTCAGTACTAGTTCTTGATGCATTTCCTTTCTCGGTCAATCAATTGGCCTCTGTTAACAAGAAAATATCCGGACTAGTAGTGAACTAAGTGTCCTGCTGATAGATTCAGATGCCTGCATTCCTCCTGAAATATGGATGTTATCTACTATATACAAGCGAGACTCTCTTCCACCCCAGTAATTTTAGCATCAGTATAGACATGTCATGGCAAATGAATGCTAACATGGCAAGGATGTAATCCACTGCAAGTACCAGCATCTCCATGTTCCCTACTTAGAGCCATGGATTCATCCTCACCTCTTTTTTATGGAGAAATACTGTGGTAAAAGTCTGCGATCAGTGAGCAGCTGCTCAGTTCCACAATACAAATGCCCACATGTCAGCAACAAGCAAAAGGTTCCCATCGCGTTTATGCTGTTAGAGAGCTCCAAAAGCCCAGGGAAGTGTGAAGTGTTTATCATGATGAGTGAACCTGGGAATAGAGCTTCCTTCTGTTTGTATTTCTCTTGATGGGACTTATTTCCTCGGTTATGACAAACTCCATTCTGAAGATGTGTGAATTGTTACAATTGAGTTAAAATGTGTGTAGCACTAAGCAGGAGAAAAATAACCACCCCAGAAAGCAAGCACCCTCTGACAGCTGGTCTTACCTGAGCTCCTCTCAGGTTGCATCGTGCTTCCTGCATCAGACTCTGTTCTCGTCCCACAAATCCATAAATAAACTTTCTAGGCGAGAGAGAGAGAGAATCCAATTCCCTAATTGCAATGGCACTCTATCAGATAGAACAGAAAGCACGTGAATTCATCCTTACACACCCTTCACCCTCCTCTAACAACATCACAGCAAACTGAGACCAATACATCTTCCACAAATAAATCTAACCTCATCTGTGGTAGGAATTTCCCTGAAAAGGAGGTTTTATCTGAGCAAATGGATAGTTCCTGGTCATCTGCTCAGTCCATTAGCAGCCTGACTGTGCTGCATCAGTTAGCTGACCTGGGTGCATGCCTGGAATATTATCAAAAATTCATGTCTATCCAAAGATGATGTCGAGTGTTTTTAAGTATGGGGAAGAGTCTTGGCAAAAAAGTGTGAACAAAGAGTTTCTAATTTTTCATACAGTCCTCATGATGAAAACTGCTTTCTTCACTTCTGATATTGAGTCGTTAAGTTTCCAAGGTCAAATATTCAGGGTCAAAATTGCAGCTCACATGAAAGATCATTGCTGTGTTGGTTTAAACCACTTCAAAATTATGACCTTAGGCTTGGTTTTTCCAAAGTCATGCTGTCTTTCCAGTTGCTTTGGACAAGGGTTTCCCATAGAATCAGTGCTTCCCAGTGACAGGAAATGTTTTTGATGTGGTTAAAAAGCTTGTCACTCTAAATATGTTATTAACCAAAACACAGTGCAAACTGCAACCTCAAAACAACTGGCACAACCTTTTCTTCTGTGTTTGCACAATGCCTAGCACTGTGGAGGCCTGGTCTGTGCCACAGCCTGTGGGATATTCCTGAAATAATAATTAATAACAACAGCTTTACAAACAACAAGAAGAAATGTACGAACAGTAGCACTTTGATTCTGGTAACAACGTTCCTCTGAACATACCCAAACCACAGCACAGCTACCCCACGGGCTGAGCTGTATAACCCACACTGTTTCAGTCTGCAAGGGGCCACTGATGGAAGGAATTCAATATTGCTCTATATTTGGCTAATGCAATAATCAGTAAATGTGACGCACCCTTTGCTAATGTACTCAGTGTTATGTTTGGAAAAGGAGAAGTCAGTGAAATATCCTGGATGTAAACATGTGCTATCTTCCCAACCATGGAAATGTATTTTTCCCTTCCCTTATATTCTCTCTGTGACTTATCTATTTGCATCTGCTAAATACAATATACCCTTGATTTGTTCCACAGCCTCAAAACTTTTATGTGGCTTCTGCTCCACTCCAGGAATTTTGCAAATAAATTGCTGTACTGGATTTGTTTTAAAGAAAGCATTTATTTGTTTTCAAATCATAAACTTGGCTAAATGAAAAGAATCTAGCTCTATATTTTCTCCCAGACTGTTTGGGTTCCAGTAATTGTTTGCTACTGTATGTTTGAAGGGGAGATCAGGGGGACAAGGTACAGGGAGAACTGCAGAGTTGAGCCCTGCTTCCAGTTCTACATAACCTGTGCTTATAGGCAACACTGACCCTCCCCTCAGACCAGGGCAGAGGGAGGCTCTCTCCTCTAACAACACCTCCCGTGTGCATGTCGACATCTCATCATGGTTACAGCCAGAGAAGTACATGCACTCCCAGAGCAGCTAACTCATCCTGCTTTTAGACACCCACTTTAGAAGAGGAATTGTGCCTTAAAAGTGTCCATTTTTCTCTGTGGACTACAAAGGGAATTTGAACAGTTAGTTCACATGAAGATTACAATGTTGTAGTAATTTTGGACTGCTTAGTTCTTTTCCCAGTATTTTCCTTTATTATTTTAGTTTGTGGAAATAACAGGGATCTGATTTGTATTTGCTATATAGCTAACCATCCAGCCCAGAATCTCCAAAACTGGTACTGATTGGAGAGACGACCAGAAAGGCGCCCGGACATTTCAAGTCTTTTAAAAGGTGTCTATACCACAGATGCCCATTAATATCTTAAAAAAGCTTTTTCTTTATACATCAGTTTACCCAATATAAAATGGGGATAATACAGAAACTGATGTCTGATTTAAAGATCTTGCGCTCTGCACGACCCAGGGGTTATTAAGAGTAGTAACGTAAGGGGCACAAGGAGCAGAATGAGATTTGAAATAAATGATTTCAAATGACTGATCAGAAGTTGTTGTTCAGACAGTAGATGAGAAAGAATGAGAGCTTCTAAAATAGGAAAGCTCAGACCTCAGAACCTTTGAGGACAAAGATATTGCCTGCTACAGGGAAGAAAGTCATGTGAAGAATAACCTTGTAAATAGCACTATCATAATCAAAAAGATGTTTGTGAAAAGACAGAACAAAACCGCTGGAGTCAATAGATACAGGCCACATTTGGTGACAGGGGTATTTGCTTCTGAAACCCCGAGTGATGTCAGGGTCAGGAAATAAAGTTCACAGTCTGAGCACACTCTGGTTGTATCACACCTTGATCACACACAGGGGAAACTGCTCCAGAAAGGAAGCATAGTTTTGTTTTATGCTATGATAACAGTAAGCAGCACAGCTCATAATTTCCCCTGTGTTTCAGCAATGGAACTGGCTCCCTCCAGGTGAACAGCAGGGCAACAATTATTTTTAGTGGCTAAAAAATTAATCTGACGCTTTCTTCTTGATGTCTTCCCATCTACCTCAGACTTAGTCTCCGTCAGAGCTACAACTTCTATTTCCCTGGAATATCTTTAGCATAAGGTAGTTACATTCTGACAGAAAGACACTCACCAGCAAGGTCCTTAAAATAGTATTTAGTTCTATCATTAGGCTGACAAAATCAAGGTGACAGATAGTCCAAGCTTGCTAGAAAATGGTGCTGCTGCTTCATACCCACAACATAACACTGCTACAACAGCAATAACGTGTACATTACGGATTATCAATTCTGGAACAGCAGAACTGGCATCTCTTTTAATCAGCTGCTAAATTATTCTTAGCTAGTCCCTAAATTAAACACTCAAACAGACAATCCTATGAAGAATGCTTCAGAAGTAGTTTTATGAGATCTTAAGGGCCTGATGTGCAGCACTCTGGAGAACCAAGGGTTTCTGCTTGGCTTTGGCTAAGACTGGGCAGCTCAGCTTTTCTGGAGGCTGAGCCCAGGCAGCTGCCTGAAAGGCTGCAGCTCCCCCAGGCTCCCCTGAAGGAGGCAGATACTCCTTATTGCCATAGGAGAGAGGGGAAGGGAAGGGAAGGGAA
>VZTV01094022.1:0-15088 GCA_013400875.1 Anhinga rufa
GGTATCCAGTGAAAGAACAAGAGATGGCAGGGACAAACCAAAATACAAGACATTCTATTTAAACATCAGAAAAAGCCTTTTTTCCCCAGATGTGATTAAACACTGGAACATGCTGCCTAGAGAGGCTGTAATTTTTCCATTCTTGGAGATATTCAACACCCATTTGGCAATTGCCCTAATCAGCCTGCCCTATTTGACCCTGCTTTGAGCGGGGGGGGTGGTCTAGATGATTTCCAGATGTGCCTGACAATTTCAACCATTCTGTCATTGTGTGATTCTATACAAAGACTATATAGACATAGCTGACATCTTATGACTCACCTCAGTCCAATGTCTTTGACTGCAAATCTAAGAGATGCCTGTGATTACAAACAAACTGTACAAATATAGGCTCTCTCATACATTCCTTCTCAGCAAGGACCAGTCAGCTTTTAACACACACTCCTCCCTCAGATATCAAAATGAGCCATCCTGTCTGCAACCCTAGTTCCAAAGAGCTACATCTGTGAGCCTTGTTGTACAAGGTGCTGAAGGCTAACATGGGTATGATAGCTGTTCTCCACAGTAACTGTATGTGTAGGGTAGTAGGCAAGAGGGCAGTCTGAGCCAGGACACAGTAGTGACCTGCTTACAATGCATGGTTTGTTAAGCAGTTAATCAGAATTTCAGTCAGGAAGAGATTTATGGAAGATCACTGTGGTTGCTGTTGTGGAGGAAGAGTTCAGTCTCCCTTGGTCACAGAATGGATAAATTACGGACTTCCAGAAACAGAAGAAAGAAAATTAAGCTAGTTTAAAGATACAGTGCAAATATCTGCTAGACCTGACTTAAGGCTGGAAGAGCATAAGTTTTGATTTAGGAAAACAACTGAAAATATGCCAAGGCCAGTCCTCTTTCTGAAAACATACAACAAGGTGTTTAACTTCAGGTAAATGCTCAGGCCTTGTTTAAGATATTGTTAATTGTCTTCTCAGAAAGAGGCTCTAAATCAGCATTGCAGGTGAAGACAAGAAGTTGTTCTACTAGCAGAGAATGTCAAGATTTCCAACACTTCTGAAATTTCTGGGGGAAGAGGCAGAGGCAGGCTGACTGTGTGTTATATTGTGGAGGAAGTATTAGACTTAAACTAGTTGCACAACAGACCAGAGACAATCCAACAGTGAGTACTCTTGCAAAGGATGTAGCATTGGACATCCTTTTTTTCTTTCCTATTTCTTAAAATATTTTTAATCCCATAGCTCTTAGCCCAATACAGTTCACTATTACTCCCTCTGTTCTGTGAGAACAGTAATTTTCCTAAGACCAGGTACTAGAAGACTGTATTTATAAGCTAAAACTTAGAATTGTTAGACTGTTAGAAAAGTTTCCCTAATTGGGTTATTTTTTCTGCAAATTGGTCTAAACATATAAAAAAGTCTTTAGTATTCTTGTAGCATTGATCATACAGCTTTAAATAAACCAAAAATAAATAAAATGCTGAAGTAAAATAAGCTGAAATAAAGTAATACTTAACATATGATTTTCCACTAGGAAGCAAAAAGTTGGAATTATTCTTCTAGGTTTGACTGATATGTTAAAAACCAAACCTATAAAAATGAAAGCAAAGGTTCAATCCTGAAAGTGCTTATGCATGTGATTAATTAAAAGACTCTAGAGTAAAAGTATTCATGCTTTGGACTTCATGCACAAGTGTCAGGATGCAAAAAAACAAGTTATCCTCTCATTGAAATTTACAGCTTTATATTGTCTATTTAAGCTTCCTAAAATTCCTGCTGATTGCAATGAGGAGCTTGCAGGAGATGATGATCAGTACATGATCATGCCATTCAAATCCCTGCCTATTTTGGGTACAGAATATATATTTGTGAGATTATCTGCACCTTATAAAGCCCCACCTTGTATTTATATACAATCAAACCCAAGATATTTATCATTTAGTGGTTAAAGATTGTTACTTTAGAATTTTCTCATCTGCTAATACATACTCTGAAATTGTGCTTAGATTAAAAACCATCTCTAAAGGAAGTAGAATAAAACATTTCAATAGATCTATTTTTTTTTTTTAATAGTCCCTACACAATGCATGCAAAAGATCAAGCTGTTGAACACAAGCAAGCATGTGAAGGCCCTCAAACGTGTGAGCGATTCTTATGAAAGAAAAAACAGATATCAAAGGAACACAACTACTGAGCTTTGAATAAAAATATTTCTATTCCTCCAGAAGTGCTCAGGTACAAAATGTCATTCTACTCCTTTCCTCTTTCAGGTGCTTAGTTTTACACAAACTTTCTCTTCAATGTAAAACGCAATATGACTTTGGAGAGAAGAGGGATTTGGGATTTTTTTTTTAGTCTGTTATTAAGCCATGAAGACTCTAGCATTTTGCTGAGTTAAGGTGATTCACTACATTACCCTGCTTAAGCTCAATATCTATTTCTGTGTTGCCTATTTTAATCTTAGCTGCAAGTTAAACTGACATTGCTGAAGCTTTTTTCTAAGCGTTTCCAACATATAAGCTAAATTGCAGTACCTTGTAAATGGGGTTTTGTCTGTTCAGCAGATGGATAGCGATTGATTAAGCTTCAGTGACTTGTCTGTGGATATGAATTCTTAAAGACACTGATCTGTAAAATCAGAAACCCTGTGATAGATTACATTGGTAGAATATTTCAGTGCAGTACTCTTGAAACTAGCGGAAGTTGTGTGCGTGAGACCAAAGGGCTGATCCAGCACTCCCTGTTTATGTAGGCCAACAATTTTATGCTCTTTAATATTCCACCATTTGAAAGAGTGGAAATGTGCCCCTCTACTAATCTGATATCACCAACTTTTGAAGCCTGCAATCTCCAAAAAAGGCATATCTTTTTAGCAAAGCATTTTTAACTTTAACATATTACAAAAATAATGACAAAGCATACTTCTGACACAAACTTAAGGACCTGAGGAAGCAGAAATGAGAGTTTACTGAACTCCCACAACCTTATGGCTGATGAAAGTCAACGGCAGAGAAATGTATGCTACGAATTGCTTTCCATGGCTCAGTATGACTGTTTCAATTCAATGTTTTAAAGAGCAAAGCATATTTCAGAGTTGAGCCAACTTAGAATATAAATTCAAACTCTGTGCTTTCAAATTATTATCCTTATAAATACACCCTGGAGTACATTGGTTTTGTTTTCTCTTCTGAGCAGCAAACTTTGACACAAACAGCTTGTGGATCAATAAGCAACTTGTTTTGCAGTTTCCATGTTCATTGATTCATGAACCATTTGTCTCCTTGTAAACACCATAATAAAACAATTATCACTTAATAATGCACCATTACATCATCAGTAGCCGGTCAGAATGCTGAGAAATCATAATTTTCTTGTCCCTGTATATCATCTGTATATTGTAATTCATTCAATTTCAGAATAAATCAGTACATATTTCTTTCCATGGCCTGGGTGTTTTGGAAGAGCTCATGTAATTTCTCTCTAAACAAACGAAAGACTGCCTGAGAAAACCAGGTAGCTTTAGATTTTAATAACCTGGAAATAAATGAAAGAAAACAGATTTTAAATGAAAAGTTTGTGTTGGGGAATTTAGCATACAATAGCTATTACAATTGGTATTCTAATTTTTAGATAGAAACATGTTCTGAATTAATTTAAGGAGCCAATTTTGGTACCGTATGTGTAAGATATATATAGGTGCAGAAAAGCGAAGAAGTTTTACAGAGCCAGGAATTTTGGTACGATTAAAATTAAATTGCTAACTCTTATAGATATGCAATGGTAAATTGAGGAACTCTATCTTAATTCTGCCAACCTGTGGCATGAGAAACTCCAAGACCTTCACAAGACATCAGGAAAACTCAGGTTGGAAGAGACTTTGGGAGGTATCTAGCCCAAACTCCTGCTCAAAGCAGATTCTGCTGTGAGATCAGACCAGGTAGCTCGGGGCTCAATCCCATCCGGGTTTGAGAACCTCCAAGGACAGAGGCTGAACAACCTCTCTGCAACGTGCTCTGCTGCTTCATTGTTCTTGGGGTGGAGATGTTTTCCCTATCTCTGGTCTGAACATCTCTTGTTTCAATTTGTGTATGTGTCTCTTCCTGCTGTCATAGGCCTCTGTGGAAAGCCTGCCTCTGTGTCCTTGATGACCTCTTTCTAAGTACTGGCGGGCTGCTGTTAGGTCCTGCTAAGCCTTTTCCTGTCCAGGTTGAACAAGCCCAATTCCTCCAGCCCTGACCACATGGGGAGCTGTTTCCTGAACTCCCCCACTTTATCAGTGCCTTTCCTGTATTGTAGGACCTAAACCCAGGTGCAGTATTGTAGACACAGCCTAATGACTGCTGAGTAGCAGGGGATAATCACTTCTCTTGATCTACTGGCCATACCCCTTATAACACAGACCTGTCAACCCTCTCTGTCGCTGAGACACGCTGCTGGCTTGTGTTTAGTTTGCTGTCCACTAAGGCATCCAGATCCTTTTCAGCAGAGCTGCTGCTGTATTTTTGTGAGGGCTTCTTCCTTTTCCAGGTGCAAGTCTTCACATTTTTCTTTGTTGGATTTTGTAAGGTTCCAGTCAGCCCACTCCTCCAGCCTTATCCAGGTCTCCCTGGCTGGCAGCCCTGCCTTCACACTATTAAATAGTCCTCTCCAGTTTCATGTCATCTCCAAACTTGACACAAGTACCATCCATTGCCTGTTGTAGGTTGCTAAAAAAGATGTTAAACAGGATGGGTTTTCCATAGAGGCCCTGCACTGGGCACAAGTTGGAACACAGGAGGTTCCTCCTGAATATGAAGAAAAACCCCTTTGCTGTGCGGGTGCCAGAGCAGCAGCCCAGGCTGCCCAGAGAGGCTGTGGAGTCTCCTTCCCTGGAGCCATTCCCACCCCGCCTGGACGCGGTCCTGTGCCCCTGCTCTGGGGGTGCTGCTCACGCAGGGGCTGGACGGGGGGAGCTCCGGAGGGCCCTTCCAACCCCTACCGTTCTGTGATTTAAAACTATTTCTTTGTGGGAAGGGAAACTATGTTTAAACTTACAGAATCATTAAGGTTGGAAAAGATCATCAAGTCCAACTCTCAACCCAATGCAACCATGTCTCCTAAACCATGTCCAAATGTCACGTCTACACGTTTTTTGAACACTTCCAGGGACAGTGACTCCACCACCTCTCTGGGCAGCCTGTTCCAGTGCCTGACCACTCTTTCAGTGAAGACATTTTTCCCAATATCCAATCTAAACCTCCCCTGGCACAACTGGAGGCCATTTCTTCTTGTTCTATTGCTAGTAACTTGAGAGAAGAGACCAACCCCCACCTCACCACAACCTCCTTTCAGGTAGCTGCAGAGAGCAATAAGGTCTCCCCTCAGCCTCCTCTTCTCCAGGCTAAACAACCCCAGTTCCCTCAACCTCTTCTCTCTAATGAACCCAACATTTACTAGGACTGTTGCCTAAAAATGCGTAATGCTATCTGTCAGTAATATTTTTCCTCAAGAGTTATTGATAAATTCTCCTAGTCTAGAATATACTTATTCCTTCTGCATATTTTAGAAACCTACAGGTGTACTATGTTAACAGTAAAGGCACTCATCTGATCATTTTTAGAGCAGATTGTCAGATAACACTGAAACATCTCCAGAAGGACCTTTTGAGGTCATTACATCAAATGTCCCACTGACATGGTGTATAAATATTATTTAGTAAGGGTCTGATATTTTTTTAAACAGAGTAGACACTGTATTAACAAATTAAAAAACCCAAAATACACACATGAACACGTCTCCACCTCTATCTAAAGATGGTGAAAATCCACCTCTATTGTATCACTCTATTCTGTTTATCCATGGCTTTTGAGAGGCATTTAACACTACCCCCCTTAGTCCTTCAGGAAAGGACTGCAGCGGGCAGGAAGATAAATGGAAAAAGGTTATAAAGGGAACTCCCTGGCACGGAAAGGTCAATAAAGGTCAACAAGAAGGAGTTAGCCTGACACAGTTGCAAAAGCTGTGTCTTTGTGTACATATATATGTAACAGATCATCCCCCATAATTTTTAGCTTGTGCTGGAACCACAGATTACAGCAACTTTTGATAGATACTTGAACTACTACACAGGCATTTGGACAAAAAATTGTATCCTGGGAAGGCATGTTAAGTCACTGGTAAGTAAACAGAATTGGAATGTTGGAATAAATGTTCTTACTGTGTACTTATTTGATTATAACTTTAACAGTACTTTATATCTTATGTTTCAGAACTAATTCTTCATGTCATTATTGTGATGGTCAATTAGCATACCTTTTGGTGTCTATAAGGCATTAACTTAATTCCAGTGACCAAAATCACACCTGTTCTTGTCATTATTACCTGCAGTTGCCCCCTTCTGTAGTGATATGGACTCCAAAAGCGGTAGGGTATGCCGTACAACCACTCTTTTGAATGTAATTCCTTCCCAACACAAATGAAGCCCTCTCAGCCTTGGTATGACAAAAGCCTGCTATTGCTGCTTCTATTCAGTGAGTTGCACCGTCTGCTTTCACTGCTGATGAAGATGAAATTTCTGTTTCCACCTCACACCACAGTAGGCTGCTGCCTCAGAAATCAAAGCTTAACCCACAGAGAAAAATATGTGGTCAGAAGAACAAAGAAGAAGAGCACTGACTGCAGATTCACCTCCCAGGCTCTCACAGAAAAATTGCACACACTTCTCAATCCTGAAGACAACGACCTGCAAGGCACCCCCCACCACCAAGGTGACAGAGGAGCTTAGTTGATGCTAATGGTGTAATGAATTAGAATATTCCTAAAGAATGGTGGTCCCTGGAGGCTACATAAATGCTACAGCAAAACTACCTCAGACTTTGACTTCTTGCATGACTACGCAGCATTCTGTTGTAATTACGACCTTTCTATTAGGCCTAATGACATTTAAAGCCTACTTCTTTCATTGGACAGTTATTTCTGCAGAACTGGGAGGTGATCAGAGGCCCACATTTCCAAGAATATGCAGGCTATTAGAGACTAGATAAACTGTCCTGGGTTTATCGCTAGCATGTGCTTCATTCACCTAACAACATTGCTACAGATGTCTGCTCCATTTCTCTTAGTAATGTAACACCCATCTGCAGTTTCTGTTAGTTCCACCTTGAGAAGAGGAGGCCCACAGCAATGGCTTTGAGGGCAGGGCCATAGGAGCTCCTCAGCACTGAGGCTGAAGCAGAGCCAGAGCTTTCCATGTTTTCTGTAACATTTACTTGGCCTGTAATCACTGTAATATTTACAAGTTAATAAATATTATTCTTCTAGACTGTAGTATCTGCTGATCCTTGTATGCCCATTTAATTGCACAAGATTTTAAAATCCTATATTACATTAAGGAAAGGCTGTGCTTGTAAAGCTATAAGTAATAGTGCATGACAGACTAAGTAAAATGAGATGAAATTTGGCCATTATAAACCTGACTCCCAGGGGAGGTTCATCACATTCCCAAGAGATCTTTTGGGGGCTGCATAGAGTACCAGTGATCTGAGGCAGGGGAATTTGCACAGTTCTACAAGATTTAGATCATCTGCTCACTTTTGAAAAGAAATCAAGCCCCATGTATAAATCCTGCTTGCAATAAACAGTCATGAAATTGTTTCCTGACCATATACATCTAAGCACATAGTTAGACACATTAGACTTTGATCATCAACATTTAGGTTCAAAAGACAACATTAAATTCAGACTCTAAAATACCATGCAAAAATGTGTTTATATAGCAACTGACCAGCAAATGATATGAGTTACAGAACCACAACAGCAGCAGCTCAGATGTGACTATGCAACAATGTGCTTTTATGCCTCTAATATTGTATGTTTATCTTTTTGGACAACTGAATGATTATTATTTTGTTTGGCAGTACGGTAGAGTTTTGCAGGTCTTTAACAAAATAACCTCCCTAAATACATAGCAATGAGTGTTAAATTCAGCTGACCTGGAAAGGACGGCATCTGCTTCAGCTTTGAGTTTTGGCTTGCAGCGTTGCTCCCGCTCTCCACATCAAACATTGCATTCCATCTTTATGTTTCATTTTTACCAATGACAGTATCAAAACAATTAAAATATCTGCTAAGATATTACCAGGGGAGATGTCAAGAGGATCTCTTTTTCTTTACATCTGTTCTGCAGACTAGTACTGTGCAAAATTCTAGTCTTACTAAGATTCCTAAATACTTGAAATTGCCTAACATTTCTTGCCATATGTCATCTTTATTTGTTCTTGATTCAGCCATGGAATAAACACCTCCTATCTCCCACCAAAGACATTTCTGAAACCAAATTTTACAGATAACTGTAAAGATCTCTATGGGAACTGTGTAAATCCTCCATATGTCAATAAGGGAAAGCAATTCATCAGGATGATGATGTCTAAAGTAGAAGAAAAAATTTTGTGTTGCTGTTTGAGTTGACCAAGTACGTTGGCAGGACACGCCTGAGCCTGGCCCTAGATGAAAATTAGACGTGACATGGAACAGCAGGCCACATTAATGAAAGTGTTTATCAACATTATTTGTAGGTAGATGATGAACTCGCCTCAATTTCCATAGTGTCTGAGATTTCTCTGATTTATGTTGTGTTTTTTTTTTATTCCCCCCCACTCTTGAGGAAAAAGCTTACTGGCAAATCTGCATACCTTTAGAAAGGGAGAGGGAGGGCTCTTTATGGCTTGCTCTCTTTCATGCGATCAAACCTAATTTCCTTCTCAATTTGCTGAGCCACTATCTCCAGTAATTGCAATTGGAGTGTCAAAACTGTTGGCATCTTGAAATAATGGAATACTACCCAGTATCAATCTCATTTCACATTTCTGACAGAAAGCATGATTTCCCTTTGTCTGTCCCATTTGCAGCAACAAACTGCATGATTTCCATTTTCACTAATAATTTCGACACACACAGTTGGCTGACCAACATTTCAGATCTGTTCCTTTATTCTTACAGTGATATAAATGTTCTTATGTATCTGAAAAAATATAAAGCCCTCCAACACTTTCATTTTACTTTTAAAACTAAGGACAAGAACGGAGTTTATTTCCTTAATCTGGATCAATATAAAAAATAATTGCTGAAAAATTGTGGATTCATCTTATGTTAGATAAAAAACAAATGAGACAAGTTGAGAATAACAAATTATTTCCCTTTACTCATAACTGTTATTAAATAATACTTGCCTCTTGCAGCTCCATGACTCCAAATATCTCAGATTTCTATTCTGCATACTTAAAATGAAAATATCTTTTCAACCTTTCACATATGACCTCAGACATCCATTTTGGAGATGCTTCCCTATCCCATTTAAACATCACTGTTTCAAAAAGGAAGGCTTCACTTTTCAAATGAGTAGAAAACATTAGGTCATATCAATCAATGTAACATTTGGAAACAATAGTCTTTAAAGCGGGTTATGTCTGGTTTATCCAACAAGAAAACTTCAGAGAAAAGCTACAGCTGTAAATTTAAAGCCACCTTTAACTTTTGTCAGTGAAGCCTCTTTCCCTTGGCTTCCCTCCCTTCCAGCCCCCTGACTATCTTAGGGCCCATCTCTGGGCTCGATCAAGTTTATCAACATCTTGTACTGGGGGTCCAAAACTGGACACAGATTCACAAATCTGAGTTAAAAAGTGTCAGATAAAGGGAAGTGTTTGCATCTCATGGTCTACTTCCTTCTATCTACATGATCTAGTCTACTTCGGTCTACCAGAGAACATGATCTCCTTGCACTTAGAAGAAATCCTTACGTCATTTTAAAATTTTGTCTTCAGAGGAATCTATGCATTTCAAGTAGCCCAACACTGTGACCCCTCCCAATTTCACCAAAGGGGGAGGGGGTGTGGAAATTAGCACATCTCATGCTTTCTTTAGATACGCTTTCACCCATAAAATAAAATACACCTGAATTCGGGGCGAGCCTGCCTGGACTGCAGGCACTAGCACTATTTTATGCTCCTATACTCATCAATTCCTTGAAGCTGATTTTTGCCATTTAGTTGTGTTTGCCTTTGACTACAACAGAAAGACTACAACCTAAAGAAGCAGATGACCAATAAATGGAATTTTAAAAACATGAATGGAATTCCAGATTTCTTTTCATCCACCTTTTGTACAAAATAATGGGAAAGTGACCATTAATTAAGAATATATTTTTCCTATTTCCATTTGTACAAAAAGCAATCAGATATTCATATTTGAAGGCAATTTCTATTTTGACTGAGCAAATTTTCGTTTTAATATACGAATATATCAAAGATAACCACATTGTCTATAGTTGGTGAAAAAAGAAAGCCTGAGTGACCTATGAGATCCTTCTTTTAGCATTAAGGCTATTTCCTCCTGAATGAAATATGTTTCTACTACAACACGTTATTCCTCTTTGTTACAAAAATTGCCACAATATTCTCCTAAAACTGACTTTTAGAAGATTTACAACCAACTCCCAACTCATTACTGAGCTAAAAATGTTTGTGTGATTAAAACCACCTAATCAGGTTGCTACTATGACCCTGCCTGCTCTTCTTACAAATGTCATGGCTACTGTAGCATGCTACACAGAGAGAGCTGAGAAAAATTCAGAGCCTGCTGCACTCTTTGAATAGTCACGTAGTAGCTTATATACACTGGAGTTCAACCTGATAGACCTTTCAAAGTGGAAAATGCTCACCAGGGTTAAAAGAAGTTTGCATCCCCACATTAGAAAATACATTAAAGTACAGAGTACCCCACTACTTTCAAATTTAATGACTGCATAAATCTAACATGAATAGTTTTGGCACCAGCTTTGTTCCTTCTCTGAGCACAAAACACCGCTAAACAGTGATTGCCAAGCAATATTTTTCATTACCTCCAATAAACTAAATTATCTTTCTCCAAATGCCAAGCTTCGGAGAATTTCATGAGACTTGCATATATCCGCAGTTTTCTGTTTCCTATTTGGCCAGCAAATCTCCACAGTATAAGATCCACTACTTCTACCAAACACAGTTGGAACACTATTTCCCCTTTTTCATATCATATTGGTTGAATGCCCAAGCAACATAGAACAGCACCTCTAGGGAAGAGAGCTGCACAGTATCTAGGCATATTGAGCTGTCCCTGACGAGCCACTGTACTAGTTCAAGGTCTTCCTCGGAAGAGGAAGCTTTTTCAGCCTCTCTTCGTATGTCGTGTACTGCAACCCCGTGACTATCTTGGTAGTCCTTAGCTGGACTCACTCCAGTTTCTCAATGCCTGTCTTGCACCCTAAACCACACACAGCCTCCAGATGTACTCTCCCGAGTGCCTAGCAGAGGGGAAAGATCACTTCCCTTGACCTGCTGGCTACACTCTTGCTAACACAACCTAGCACATCATTGGCGTTACCAATGTCTTCTGAGACTTGGTTTCCGGTCTGGTAAAATGCGATATGGTAACATATTTCAGATCCCCCCCCCTCAATGCTATAAGGACTTTAGCACAAGCTCAGTGTGACTAGAGCTTGCCCCAGCGCTTGAGTTTAACAACCCAAGTTTTGAGGGGGGCCCTGCAGACCTAGGAATGCTTTATTGTTCCCCAGGACAGAGATTCCTGCATTAAAAAGAAATACAGCTGCAGTACACCTTTGATTTGATTTTTCCTCCCTCTATATAGGCACTGTGCTTTCACCGCATGTGCCAAGCAGCAAGATGAAAATATCATGAAGACACTAGAACCAAACACTGAAGATCTGTTTATATTCTCATCTCTAAGTCTCACCTTTACTACAGACATAGGGACCTCAGGGAAAGTATTCTGACCTCAGGGAAAGTATTCTATTTCTCTGTGGTCAGTTCTCCATCTGTAGAATTAATATAACAGTATCTCTTTCTTTCCTAATTTTGTCTCATGTATTTCAATTATGAAATTCACTGTCTTGAAATTATTTCTATTCTGTGACTTTATAAGGCATACTGGAATACAAGAATTAGAACAATAATTACTCAAGGCAAACAATGCAAAGAAGGGAATTAGTCCCATTCTATCAGTGATTTTATAAAATTTTAGCTAGATACTACATTGTGCTGGCTACAGTTTTGGTTACGCAGTATGCTTATATTCCTTTTGAGAAATCTTTGCTGAATGAAACTTATACATTTTTTTCCCTATGTATCCACTGCCACGTATGAAATTTTGATGGGATGCCCTTTCTCTGAAAGCACAGATTCATCTGCAATTCCACGTGGCAGATTTCTCTATTTGCAAAATGAAACTGTTTAACCTTGAAGCCCCTCTGGCACAATAAGTTTTTATCTTCACAATTAGGAAAGCAAATCTCACTGTATATCACCTCCTGTCCTGTTACAATTCAGATAGATATTTGGAATAAATTTTTTTTTGTGATAATTGGTTTTATATGTGTTTTATATGTATTTTATATTTACATATTATATATTTGCAAGTGTATCTTTTGTGGGGACACAATTTTGATTTTGATGACTAATCTTGTAAAGAATCCTGAAAAATGTCTGCCTAAAAATATTTGCCTTTTTAATTGGCCAAAGGGAGAACTCTACCATAAGAGTATGAAAATGAAACGTCCAAACCACACATCCAACAACAATATTAGATCAGAACTTTGGTCTTATTTCACCAGAGTCATCCCAAATCATAGCCCTGTATATACATCATGGCATAAAACCGGCCTACCTGCTGCATCGTTTGTGCTTTTGGACCATGGCTGAGAGTATTTGGTGTTTGTCAGCCCCAGTGTAGACTTCTGTATGACTTGGACAGTTCTTTGCCTTTCCCGGTTTCCTCGCCTATAAAAGAAACATGAAAAGACATCCTCAGCAAAAGTAGTTTAACTAGTACAGTTCAGCAAGAAAATACAAGAGCAACAGATGCACAAAACCAGCAAATGAAAGTGTTGACGATCCTATTCATTTAGGGGAAATAACAACAGAATAGTTCATCTAATGATCTACACAGCTAGATTTCAAAATGGTTGATATTGATTGTAAATTCAATAAATATCTTAGCAGTTATGATACTACACAGAACAAGATCTGTACCACTTAAAATGAAAACAACAATTTGCTCTTTTGTTTTTGAACCTAAAAAAAATTTTGCCCCTACTGCAGAGGAAGATTACTTAACAAGTACAGATATTTCAAACCAGAATTATTCTTGGGAGCATCAGAGATTCATCAATATATTGTCTTGCAGCTTCAAACTCATTCAAAGTGATGGCTTTGAGGGGAGAAAACAATCCTACAAAATTAGGCGAAAATGTTCTTATGAGCTTCTGGAGTAAACATTTAATGTCCAGTGATGTGCCAAGTGCATCTGCTGCTGCTGGAGTCTCCTAACTTGATTGTTTGAACACAACACCCTACTCTAGAAATACAATTTTAGTGTCTATATAAAATAAAATTTATTTTAGTTATACATGCAAACACGCAACTATGAAAAGTGATATATAACCCTAACTTTATGACTGAGTGACAATGAACACGAAAGTATGTTTCAAAGAGCTTTGGCCAAAAAAGATTATCTGCCTGCCTACCAGGTGCTGGGATAGAGAATTCAATGGACTTAGAGCCAGCAAACCTAATGAGACAATTATGTCTTCACAGGGTCTTTGTCTTGAATCTCATTGAATGAATGGTGGGGACACATTTTGTACTGTAACAGAGTGAAATGTTCTCTTCTGCTTTCCCTTCTTTCTTGCATGACAGCACCATCTGTTTATAAATACATCACTGGAATGACAGTGCTCTGATGATGTACTAATATAATACATCATCAAAGTGCCATCAGTGATGATCTAATGATGTATTAGAAAGCTGTTTATCAAAACCCTGTTGCTTTGATGATGTATAGGTGCAATACATCACTGGAATGTCTTGCACCAGTGGCACTGTACTGATATAGACCTTGTGGGGAAAAATGGGTCCTGTTAGGACTCAGCAAGAGAATGAAATGCAGATAGATAAAAAAGGACAATGAAGGAAATAAACAGTCGAACATGTAAATGAATTACATTAAGAGGAAACTTCAAAGGTGACGAGAAAGGGATATAGGTTTCAGAAAACTGAATTTCTAACAAAATTGGATTCATCAGCTGGAGAGACAGAAATTTGATCACATTATAAGTAGAACAGAATGAAAAGAGAATACCAAAAAGACCCAGTTTATGTATAACTCTTTCACAGATCTAAATTCCCCATTCTCTTCCTCCCTTTCCTCTAATCCATTTCTGCTAGTAGGCTCAGAAAAGAAACGAGTGGTTTTTGGCTATGACATAGCCTAAGAGCAATCTGCCAAGAAAGCCCCACATGCCTCACAAAACTAGTTTTAGGACACTTAATTTAAAAGATTGTGCATAGTTGTTTTGTTTGTTGGGTTTTCCCCCTCGCTGGTCCTGTGCTTCTAAACTTATACATTTCTTTGTTTACACGACCCAGGGGGATTAGTCCAGAAGTCGGCATTCACCAAAGACAGGCTGAGATCACAAACTGTGCTGGAGCCATTTGGGATGGAATTAATTTTCTTTGTAGTGCTGCATATGGCATTTGTGACCAAAACAGTGTTGATGGGGAGTTACTGATTGCCTTCTTTGCTTTGGTCTTCACTGCTAAGGCTGGCCCTCAGGCATCCCAGCCCCCAGAGAAGAGAGAAAGAATCTGGAGAAAGGAAGACTTCACCTTGGTTGAAGACAATTGGGTCAGATATCACCTAGGTAAAATGGACCCTCGCAAATCCACGGGCCCCAACGGGATGCACCCATGAGTGCTGAAGGAGCTGGCGGATGTTCTTGCTGAGCCACTCTCTATCATCTTTGAAAGGTCACGGAGGACAGGAGAGGTGCCCGAGGACTGGAAGGTAGGCAGTGTCACTCCAGTCTTCAAAAAGGGCAGAAAGTATGACCTGGGAAACTAAAGGCCAGCCAGCCTCACCTCCATCACTGGAAAGGCGATGGAGCAGTTCATCCTGGAGGTCATCTCCAGGCATGTAAAGGAAAGATCAAGCTTGACCAACCTGACAGCCTTCTATGAGGGGTGACAGGCTGGTTCAATGAAGGGAGAGCAGTGGATCTTGTCTAC
>VZTV01094024.1:1455-29105 GCA_013400875.1 Anhinga rufa
CTGGCCCGCCCCCGCCCTCCCGGCGGTCGCCCCATCCTCCCCTGCAGCCGCGCCCGGCCACACGCTGCTCTCCGGCTCCGCCGTCCCGGAGGGCTGCCGCCCGTCCCCAGCGTCCCAGGATACGTGTGCGCTGCTCTCCCTTCCCCTCCCCTCCGTCCTCCGTGCCGCGAACACGCCTCGTCTGCAGGCACGCAAATGTAGGGCACGATAAACCTTTTTTTCCTGCTGGAAGGCTCCCGTTAGGGGAGATGGTAGAGCAGTTGCAGAGGAGCCAGCGGAAACCTCACAGCCATGTTGGCGTCAGGGGCACACAAACGTCCTGCTTCCCGGGAGCAGCCGGAGCCGAGCGAGGCCCGCGGAGGGGGATGTGCGCGGGCACGGCCGTCGTGCCTAGGGGGGCACGGGCACAGCTGGGCCAGGAGCGCTTACGAAAGCGCTTGCCAGCACAGTCTGCCGTGAGAGTTGACGTGAGCACTGCCCTCTCTCATTTCCATCTGTGGCACTGGACAGCAGCATTCCCTCTCCGGCACCTTTGTCTTCTCCCTCTCGCCTGGTCCATCACTGTCTCTGGGGCAGGGACTGCTTCTTGTTGTGTTGAGTGTCTAGAGCAGGAGGATGTGTTAGTCTCAGTTGTGGGTATGAACATGACCTCACCAATTCCCCAGACTGGGGGTGGGAAAGCTGGGTGCCTCCAGCTAAGCCCAGCCCCTCACATCCTCCGGCTGGCTGTCACGGAGCTGGACAGGCCAGGAGTCCCAGCGCCTCGGTGATCCTGCTGTCGTGATAGTGATCTCTCCCACCACGCTTGCGTTTCACACGTTCCCAAAGCAACGTGGTGTGTTGGCTCATTCCTTCCGAGCATCCTCGGGTGAGTGCTGGTGTGCCCAGGCCTGTTGCAAGTCAGTGCGGCCAGACAGCGAACCAGTGAGATGAGATGGGTCCGCCCCTGGTCTTCAGAGCCTTTTTGGTTACGGCTACGGGTGGCTGCTTGCGCGGAGGGGCCCTGGCAGTGCCGGCCCTGGCCGCAGGCGTGTCCAGAAGCACGGTGCGGAGATGCCCAGACTGGCCGCGCGTGCTGGGACCGGTTCTGCCGCGGTACGGTCTGCCTCCTGGCAGGCCCAGGCTGCCCTGGACCTGGGTACCGGGGGCTGTGTGCTGCCTCAGGGGCTCTGGCTGCGCTCCCGGTCGCTTAGAGTCATGCCCCAGGCGCTGTGGGCTGTGCAGGGGCTTCGCCTTGGTGTGAGCCCCCCGGCTCCGCGGTGCCACTGCGGTCCGTCCTGGCAGGTGGAGGTGTGCCGGTGGGCTCCAGGACGAGGCCCGGCGATTTCTCTGCCGATCTGGGAGTCGGGTTCGATTCTGCACAAAGAGCCCTACCAGAGCCCGAGTGTTCTCAGAGCCCAAACACCTTCCCGATCTACGTTTCTAAATATATACTGTACTCAAGGGATTATGCATTTGTTTAAATGCATAATAAATGCATTTAAATGCGTAACACTATCAAAATGCATACCGGAGCTTGCCAGTTAGGCCTCGAGTCACAAGCCTCACTAAGAAGCTTCTCCTGGCATATTAGCTCGCCTTTCTGCTTTCAGAAAGAGCAATTACTGGTTTTATCATGGCAGCGCAGTCAGTGGAAGTAAACCCTGGATATTTCAGGTGCCTGGTACGAGTTCAAAGCTGAACTAATTCACCTGTTTACCAAACCGCATGCAGCTGCAGGAGTGGACTCCCCACTGTCCTGTCCGGCGAGGGCTGGTGGGCTGAGCGCTCCCGTCTCCTGTTTGTGGCCAGGAGAAGGGCTGGGCTCTGTGGCGCAGCACTGTCCAGGATGGTTTCCTAGGGGCTTGGGTTGAATTTTTCATACAACTTTGGTCACCTGGAGAGGCTCCTGTTTGCCACTGTAGGTATGAATGGTGACAGGCTGCGGTTGTAAGACAAGGGAAGAAGGGAAAGGGTTGCCTGACCAGCAACTGGGCTGATTGGGCAGAGGACAGAATGGGTGGAAGAGCAGCATGGCAAGGAGGAGCCGCATCTTCCCCAAACCAAAAGATCTCCTGCGGGCTGCTGTCGCTGCGGGTGGCCAAGTGTGTAGTGAGGAGACGCAAAGGCAGGAGTGCCAGGAGGGACGGGCTTGGCAAGCAAGGGTGCCTGCAAGCTGAAAGCGCCTTGGGAAGATGGAACACCCCGAGGTGCCTGTAGGGCTTGTCCATCCACTGGGGCATATGGAGATATTTCAGATGCTGGAGAGCTAATGGCTTTCCATTGCTGATCAATATTGCCTATGCTTTCAGATGTGGTAACAGGTTTAGTTTTATAGAGCAATCTTCTGAATATTCTCTGAGCAAGCAACCGGTCCAGAAAATCATTCTAATAGCTTTGCTATTAACGGGCCTGCAGAACTTGAGCCAAATAGAAAAGGCTTGTCTAAGTGCTATTGAAGCATTTTGGGCCAGGCATATTCCATGCATTAGGGAAGATTTGTACTCCTTTGACCAGACATCACTGAGTGTTGTCTATTTATACACATCTAAATATATCCTCTGCAGTCTTCAGACTTTTCTAGCTAGTAGTAAAATTACTTTTTGATATCCTGCTATTAAAATGTGCTTGCTGACACTATTTGATGAGTTCTGTCCAGAGAGAGGTGTGTGCGCGTGTATTTTAAATAAAAACTGTTGTTGAGGTAGTTACCTAAAATGCTTTGGAAATAAAAGCTTGTTGTCCATCCATGTAGGTGGATAGCAGAAAGAAATGTGGTTGAACAGAAGCAATATTGGAGACATGCTCAAGCCTGGAAAGCCAATTCCAAACCAATATAAGGTTTCATTGCTTAAGAGTGAACCATTCTTTCTGGAAATATATATCAAATAATCCTGTACTTTGCAATGAAATAGAAACATTTGCTTCTAATTAGTCAGATACACCTTCTGGTACCCTGAAGATTGAGACATTGTTTTGAAAACAAAATGACAAATCTTGAAGGAGTAACTTCGCCTTTGCCTGGGGCTTGTGGCAGGGCATCGGTTCCCCCACCGGGCAGCCCCATCCCGTAGGAGCTCTGAGGTGGGACCCACCCTGTGTTGGAAAGAGGGAGGAGGGAGCAGGATTCTCCATCACAGATGAACCCAGCGGTCCATCCCGTAGAGCTGCGGGCCTTGGTGCACGGCAGCTGCCATGCTGGAGCCCAGAGCCGGCGGTGCCGGGCTGACTGCTGCCTGCTGCACCTGCTCGCGGCGGTGAACCGCTGGCACAGGAGCTGATCTGAGCATGCTGGGGTGGAGAGGGATGGCAATGGCTGTCCAGGTCGTGCTTTGGAAATGCTCTACAGACCCAGGGGTGAAAGGCAGTGCCCTAATTCCAGGCTCTCATAAGTATTCCCACATATCCCTGCTGCAGAGGGATGAGTCTGCATTCATGTATGCATTTCTCTGGAGCTAGCGAAGGTCTTGTGGGGCTCCTGAGGAGGGATGGAGAGCTCTGATATACAACAAACAACAAAGAGGATCACTCGTTGGGTTGTGGTGTGATAGTAATGGCTGTCTGACTGGCCTGCAGCCCGTCATGAAATAGTAATGACAACAATTTTATTTTCAGTGGCAGCTCTCACTGACAGTTCTTGGAGAACTAAGAGAGCCTACAGAGGGATGGAGAGGGACTGGTTCATGGGGGAGGAGATAGGGCAAGGGGAGGGTGAGGACAGGGCTCTTGGAGGGGGTCCTGGCCTGCAGCCCCTTGAGCTGGGCCGCTGCACGCCCAGGAGAGCCGAGGACAGGCGCTGTGCCCCCCGGGATAGCTCAGTCCGGGCTCCGCTAGCCAGAGGTGTGTAGTGCTGTGAAGCAGTGTGGTGCCTGGAGCCAAGCCCTGCCAAGGACCCATGGGCACCGATTTACATGGCAGCTGCTCTAACTTCAGACGGGTCTGTGGTGTCCGAAGGGCTCCCTGCCTGCGAGCCCCTGTCCTGGCTGGCCGGCCATCCCCTGCCTCGCCTCGGTGCTGCTGGCTGGGGCACAGGCTGGGCACGCTGTGCCTGTGGCCTGAGCCAGGCGGCAGCTCTTGTGTTCCCATGGAATAAATCACTCTACAAATAATATTTGCCCCGAGCAGGCTGAATAATGCAAGAGGTGATTTGTCAAATGGCTAATTCAGGCGATAATGGGAACCTCGGTGAATGCCTCTCTAATTGCGTAGCATGTGGCCAGCAATAACCCTGAGTGCTTGAAGCTGGTTTGGGGTGCTGTAAAACCTGTGTCCAACACCTTGCTTTTGAGGTTGCTCTTCTAGATGAAGTTTCTCACCAGGAACTGTCTCTTAGCAAAACACTTCCATGAAAACGCTATTGGGTAGCTTTACTTTAAAGTGAAATATCTTTTTTTCCCCATAAAGTTTTTGTTCAGGGTTTTCTGTCAGGATCACGTTGGAGGTCTTTTGGACTGGAGACAGATAAAACTCTTTTGTTTTCATTGCCTTGGCATTGTTACGTCACCGGATACATCTGATACTCCCTGGGTATTTATTTCTAATTCTTTGTATTACCTAGTCTCTGTGCTTGGCCAAGGGGGACAGAGGAGCAGGAGGCCTGGGCTTGACAGAAGAGCCCACAGCAGTGAAGCTTGATCACTGTGTGCCTCCTGTATCAGCAGGAGTGACCACTGGCTGTAATACAGCAGATATACAAGGAAAACACATACAAGGAAGAAAAAGCACGGTAGGAAAAGTCACACCAAGAGGAAGCTCCAAAATCTGTTTTCAGTACCCTGGTGGCAGTGCTGCTGGTCCTAGGATTTGGGATGGGATTTCTTTAACAGCACTGAGGAGTAACGCAGAGATGTTCTGCTGCACATGGGTGAGGTGTGGTTTTAAACTTCTCTGGGTTTTAGCCAGAGTTAAGAGTTTACCTGTTAGGTGAAGTCTCTGTCCCAGAGAAAAAAGGCACGTACAGTAGGCAGCACTGCCGGTGCTCTGGTAGCTGCATTGTTTTTGTTTTCACCAACGCACTTTTAAAATACTTGATGTAAAGACCCCCGATACGGCTCCGTGGGGGCAGGTCTGAGTAAGGCGAGCAGGATTTGTCGCCTTGTCAGCTGTGACTCAGTGGTTCTGCCGGGTATGTGGTGTTTCACAAGACAGCCTTCTATTTGGGACCATGATTCAGCTATGCTGTGCTGTACAAAGCTGTTTTTGCTATGCTGTGGGCAGATTTGCTGTGCTCGGGGCTCCTCCTGACACGTCAGCGTTGCATCTCATCTCTGCTGGAGCCTGGCTGCAGCGATGCTGCTCTCGTGGGTTGGGGCCAGGCTCCAAACTGCAGCTCCAGAGCAGCGACCGCCGCTCTCCCCCTGCCAGCCGAGCCTCAGCCGTGGGAGGGGGCTCTGCAGACTGGTGGCACCTGGTCGGGAGAGCGGCATGGCCCTGAATGCTACCACCCAACCCGTGCAAGCTGACACAGAAAACCGAGCATCTTCTGCCGCTACAGCGTAAGGAAATGAGACGAGAACAGTACAAGCCCCAGCTCAGGCTCCAGTGGTGTTTGCCAATGCACAGCGGCAGTGTCCTGACAGGCGCTGTGCAGGGGTCCTCTGGCACAGCCTGTGGTGGGGCTGGGGATGTGCTGTGGGTAGATCTGGATGGTGACCTTCCTTGTAGTGTCACCTGTGGGTCTGGCAGCACTCAGGCCCTCTAGGCTTTGGATCCTAGGGAGGTTTTCTTGCACATCTCGGCTCTGTGCTGCACCTCTGTGACTTCTCTGTGTTTGAGCTGTGTGTACGTGCCCTGCTGCTGGGGAAATAGCGGGAAGGGAGCCGGTGCACAGGCTGGGAAGAGCTGTGATGTGCTGTGCTTGGGACTGGGACTATGGAGAGTATGTGGAGAGGACCCCCCCCCTGGGTGACCTGTTGCTGCAGAGGCTCTGCCCAGCATTTGCAAGCAGACCACCCACACAGGGACCCCTCCTTGGGCTGCTCATCACTTGGTGCCCTGGCCTTAGCAGTGATGGACTGGGGCACTCCAAACAGATGGGTCCTTGTCCCCAAGGACGTGGCAGGGATTGCACTTAGTAACCAGTTTTGAGGGTGCAGTCTCCTTTCCAGTTGCTCCTTGCTCATTGTTCCCTTGCACGGTTCACTTCCTACTGCAGGTGGGAACCGCAGATGCCCCACTTACGCCTCCCTTCTCTGCACCCCCATGTCGGCAGCCAGTGAGAAGCCCTCCCCTCGCAGTCTAGCGCATGTTGGAAATACCCATGGGGACATGGTTAGTGCCCTGCAGCACCTCTGGTTGTCCGAGACGAGGAGGTTTGCTCCTGTTCCAGACAGAAGATGTTTCAGCTCATGGTTTGGTAAACAGAAGGACGTGCGTAGTTGTGTACATATGCGGTGATGGGTGAATATTCTGCTCCCACAGTAAGCAAGTCAAGTGTGATGGCTGTTCAGCTCGGCCGTTGCCCTCACAACTGTTCTTGCAATTAAAAGTTGCAGAGCAATGCTTTTGTCTTATCCTGCTGGTATAAAGCAGGCTTTTTTTTTTTTTTAATAGTTTATTCAGAAAACTTCAGCACCCGAGGGTGTAGTTCCTGTACCTCCAGCGTCATTAGAGCGGAGTGCTTCCACCGGAGCCATGTCAAAGCTCCACTGGTGCAGGACCTGAGCGTGGCTTCTTGTCTCGCTGCATCCTTGGTGAGGGCCCACTGCACGGGCGGTGTAGTCCTTCTTCCAGACTGGCCCTTGACATACTTACGTAGGCTTAACGCTGTCCGTGAGTAATCCCTCTGCAGCCAGTAGGACTGTCCACGCGCCTCGGGGTGATCCTGGCGCCGGGCCCACTTGGCTGTGCCATTACCCTTGTTACTGCAGGCGTGTAGGATCATGCTTGACAGCAGTCATAGGGCAGTGCCACGTGCCTGAGGCGCGCATTCGCCTTGGTAGCTGTGTCGCTGCTGAGGCGTGGTGCTGCCTGGGGCAGGGTTCCACAGGGCGTTCTCTGAAACCCCTCGAGGAGTTGTGCATGCTGTAAAACACTCACTTTTAAAAAATCTACTAGAAAGCCACAAAAAAATCACGGTGCCTTGCAGTTCTCTGTGTGGGGTGGGAGGTTTACAGTGAAATATGTCTCTGCAGAGGCTACCAGCTTAGGGGGAGGTTTGTCCTTCTTTGCGTGACATATGGCAGTCTTCAGTGAGCGTTGGCCCTGAGCGTTGAGCCTCGAGGGGTCATGACGGGTCCCCTGACAGGGTGCGATCTGGCCGCGCAGGGTGGTGCGATGTGCCGGTGCGGCCCTGCGCAGTGACCCGCGGTTGGCCTGCCGGGCTGGCTGCTCGTCACGGGTGCTGCTTGCGCTGGGCACCCGCCGGGCTCTGCCCAGTGCCGGGCTGTGGTGTGAAGATGGACCCGGAGTGCCGCTGCCCGGGTGAACCCTGGGGTGCGAGTGTCGGAGGGGGAACGGGCAGGAGCCCTGAAAGCAGAGCTGGCCGCTGCCGCCTCCTGCTGCCCCCCTTCCCCGAGCGCCTCCAGACGCGGCTGCAGGGTGTCAGGCTGCCTGCAGCTGAGGGTCGCCTCCTTGCTGTGGTGCAGGGTCCTGGGGTGTCCCCTCTGACCCACAGCAAAGCGCTGGGCACCGGGGAGCCTGGCGGGGACCGGGGATGCCCGGGCTGACGCCATGCCTGCCATGCAGGCACGGGACGGCTCGTGTCACGGCGTGCTCTCCCTGCCATCCCACGCAGAGGCTGTGTTTGCTCGGCTGTAGTAAGCAAGCAGAGCACACTCCGGCTTGCTGCTTGTGTTCCAGCAGCCTGACCTATAGACATTTTGATGCGGTAGTTGAAACAGGAGGTTACTTCCCCCAGGTCTTACATTTCTGTTGTATTCATTATTGCCTATTACTGCCCTGGGTCAGACACTCTGTTTCTAACTTGTTTTATTTAAGAAGCATTCTGCAAACAAACACCTTCTGTGGATTGAAGTAATCCCCATGTTCTTCCCTGTTCATAGAAGGATCACATGATAAATATCATGGAAAAAGACACAGTAGGTCAGGATGGATAGTAACAGCTGCCTGCTAGTTCCAGATGAAGATTGTATTAATTTCTAAGGGAACAAATTAGGAAAATAGTTTTTAAATGAGCTTTACTAGCGTAACATTGTGCAGTATATAAAAATGAGTAAAAGATAAACTGCTTAGGTAAATGCCCTTTGATTGCTTGCATTGCTCAGCCACGTGATCCCCAGTAGCTCTCTTCGAGCATCTCAGCCCCTTGCTGCTCACATAGGGGTTGTATTATTGTCTTCTGCGGTTTCACTGAAGGGTACAAAGAGCTGAACTGAATAAGCTTAATTTCTTCTACGAAGCATTAAGGAAGCCTATGCACAAACCATGTGACTGCTTAAATTGCATCTAGAAAGTTAAAATAATAACAAATAACAATAATGAGGAGCAAAATTGTGGCCAGTAGGATGCGAGACTCAGAATGCTGTGGAGAGGCCAGACTTGCTCATCGCCAGCTGAAATTCAGGCCATGCATGAAACCAGATACCCAAATGGTTCCCTGATGGTCAGTAATTCTTCCTTGATTTATACTGAGAATGTGAAGAGAGGTGAAGGATAAAAGAGGAGAGTGAAAGGCAACAGCATTACAATTACCACACGAATTGGAAGAATCGCTCACGCTCTGAGAATGCAGCGTGTTTTTCCTGTAGTGCTGGACATGGCACATCTAAAGCAAACATCTCTGGAGCAGGGCACACGTCCCACGAGTGCCGGGCAGCGCAGGGCAGCTGGTGTGCGGGAGCACGGGGCTCCGGCTGCAGCCGCCTTGCCCTGTGCCCTGTCCCCTCCTCAACCTCTGGTTTGGCCAGCAGTGCAAACTTTGGAAGTAATGCTGAGTTTTAAGATGCGAAAGTGGGCTTTTTACACTAGAGGCTTGATCCTGAACTGACATTTGCATGCACGGCCGTCATGGGGCAGGATATCCGAGTTCTGCTGAGTGTGGTCTCCTCCTCCTTCCAAGGCTTTGCTGCTTTTTCAAAGCATGCTAAGTTTGATGGACATAGCAGTGTTTACACCTACGTTAGCAAGTTGTGTGGTGCAACAGAAGAGGATTTCTAGGGTGAGATGATGGGTGATGAGGACCTGACGTCCCCACCGTGTGTGTCTAGGGGGTTAGGTGGGACTTGCGTTGGTAAGGTCTGATGGACTGAGTGCGGGTTAGGGGCTGGTGTGCCCCGAGGAGGTTGCAGCGATCTTCCCCTTGCGTTCTGCCTGGAAGGGGCACCATGTACCTGCTCTGGGACGGCTCTGCAGTGCACACTGCAGCGGTGGGGTTACCCCTGGCACGCCGGCGTGGGCAGACCGCCTGCGATGGAGGGTACCTCCGCGGGCAGGGCCACGGTGCTGGGGGGACGGGGTCTGGCTGACCTGCTCCTGCCGGCAGTGGCGGCCCTGCAGCCCGTGGGAGCGGTGCTGGTGCCAGCGCTGGGCAGTGCGGTGCTGTGTGGTGTGGAGCGGAGCAGAGTGCTGGCTTGGCTCCCTTGCAGGCTCAACCCAGAGACGAACGCCGGCGTATGACACTCCTTATCTCTGCAGCTCAGAAATGCAGTGCTCAGGGCATCCTGATGGATTTGTGACGCTCCCCGTGGGACTCTGCACTCATAAACCAATTAAAGGATTACATCGTTATAATGTGGAGAGTATTCTTTGTTTATTAAGTAATGCAGGTATAATTCAATTAGTGACAGGCTGACCTGCTGATGTCAAGATGTGGATGCCAGCCAGGTCAGAGTCTTGAGCTCTGCCTCCCAGCACGGCGGCTCGCTTGTGCCTGCCCTCTGCACCAGGATGGCAATAGCTGAAGGGAGCAGCCACCCCTCGGGTAGTTTTCCCTGCCCTGCACAGAGCTGGGGGGAAGCCAGGGGAGGGGGGACTCTGTAAGATGCCCACTCCGCCGCTCCCTCTCCCAAATGTCAGCCCCCGACTGCTCTGGCTCCTAGCAGGAGGTGAGCCTGGATGAAGCTTTGGTCTGATCCTGTGCAGCTGTTTCCTCATCCCCTGCACCGGCGCTTCCCAGGGGCGCGGAGGCAGCAGTGGTACCCACCGTGACCATGTCTTATCCCA
The DNA here is from genome assembly GCA_013400875.1 of Anhinga rufa. NCBI lineage: Eukaryota > Metazoa > Chordata > Aves > Suliformes > Anhingidae > Anhinga > Anhinga rufa. The sequence continues at coordinate 11,557 of VZTV01094024.1, forward strand.
CCACGTCAACCTGCCGCAGCCTCTGGTGCTGCCTGCTGGGGAGGTGAAACCCAGGTGCTGCCCGGCTGCCTTCGCTGGGCTGAGGAGCCACGGGACTCCTCCAGGCGTGGGGTGCGGATGCATGGGATGGCAGCGGCGAGAGCAGACCTGGCTGACCCGGGCTTTCAGAGCACAGATGTCCAGCCCCTGCACCTGCACGGATTCGCTGGAATAGCTGCCCTGGGTCATGTCTGAGCACTAGTCGAAACAGGGGATTTTCCTAAGGCTTTTACTGCCGTGTTGCTTCATGAAATGGTTTCAATCTAGGCTGGGTATGTAATATTCAGCGTGGCTTGGAAAGCACCGTTTCACCAAACGGTGTCCGAAACGTGGTCTGTCTGAGGGCATAGCATGTGCCCTCCGTACCCCCGGTGTGGGTGACCGTGGGTGGCCCCGTCTCCAGCTCAGGCTCTGCTGTTGGTGCTGTACCTCATGCCCAGATGCCCGTGGCACCATGACACAGGCTTGGGAATGACTGCTTGAGTGCCACGATGCGGATGGAGATGTAAATGGGGGCTAAAACATGGGGTCCTAAATGCTGCGAGCCCTTGTACACAGGGAAATCCTTCGGGCCTGTGCCGTGTGGTTACATCCCAGAAGTCCAGGGAAGGCAGAGGGTGGCAGATGTTTTCCATAGCGATTGCATGGCCCTGCTCTGAAAATACCTGCTCAGAGGTATTTGTGACTTGTGGTGCCTTGGCATCAGAGCAGTGCACAGGCTGGGCACACCTCTGCCAGCAAAGAGGGGTGAATAAATATAAATGTAAAAACTCCTTTACATCAGTAAGACTGCACATGAGTAACTCAGGAGTAGGATATGGCTAACTCGGTGGGTTTGGAGGTAAAAACCTTTAAATCTCAGTGAGAGGTGATTTGCTCCCAGGCAAGAGGCGTACCATGAAATTTAGCCAGCCCAACCCCAGCGTGTAGCTGGGACCAGGTGGGTACAAAAGGCCTTTGCAGACTACCAGAACTTTCCAGAAAGACCAGGAGGTTTCACTGTCCAAAATAACGAATACTGGTCAGAAGCATGCTCTGGTTTTCCATGCAATCTCATGACAAAATTATGCTTAGTTTGCAGCACAGATCAGGCAATGCCTCCCTCCTTACATGTTGAATGCAAATATAATGGGAAACAAGGGGGTACCTACACACACGTGTGCAAATACAGACATGAAAGCAACTCACGTAGCCTGGCAGTGCTGGAGTAATATACGCACCTGACAGCAGAAGAGAGTTATCTCTGAGGACCAAAGACTGACTTGTAAACCCTGGAATAAATTGCTCTTATTTTGTAGCACTTACTTTCTCGGTTGCACTTTGCAGGGAGTTTGCTTGTCTGCCAGTTACTGTTCATCAGAAGGAAAACCCCAAACTGCCAGTAGTCTGGCAGCTGTCTTTACAGTAAACTAGGCACAGAAGGTAAAATAAATAAGGCCCTGGCAGTAAACTGTTCCCCCTGCCAAAAAAGTAAAAGGCAGAGGAGGGTGGGAGGGTGGCCCCGGTTTGCAGGCACGGAGGGAGCGGAGCGGCTGGGGATGCTGCAGAGGGGGAGCAGCCCTGGCCCCCCGCTGCCCTCGCCCACCGCAGGGCAGGGGAAAACCCAAGCCCTCAGCAGACCGATTCCTGCCTTCCGGGGGAATGAAGCCTTTATTTCAGTCCTGACAGTCTGTGAGGTACTACATCGTAAAATCCTGACTGTCCTTATAGAAAAACCCATCACAGGAGAAAAGCATGTACTTTTTTGGGTGCAGGGGAAATTAATGCTGATTTCCCGGTTGCTCCGAGGCCATGCTGTGGTAACCATGGCAAGCGGACTTCAAAGACAAGGGTTAAAATACAGGTTTCCCAACTTTGGTACCCGCAGAGGAGAAGTCCTTGGAAGATGCAGGTCTGGGGGAGCGGGAGGGATACGTGGCTTGCCCCCCTCCCAGCCCCTCTCCCCGGGTCAGGGCACCGCTGGCTGCACGGGTGGCACCAACACCGGCGCTGGCATGGTGGGCACCAGCAGCGTGTCTGCCCAGAGCGCTCGGCCGCGTGGCACCCTTCACAGCAGCCTTGTTTTCCTGGGACTGACGCCTTCCGCTGCTGTATTTGTAATGCTTTAAACCTCCCGGAGGAGCCTTCATGCTTCTCTCCATGAAGCTCAAGCAACTTCTTCATATCTTTCCCAGAATTACAAGATTTGAGCCTGTTTGCTCGGAGGACAGAAGTGAAAGCTTGGGATCTCCGTGGTCAGTCATAGCCTTGCAGCTCTCCCGTGATGCTCGGTGTGAGTTTCCACGTGCTGGCAGTGATGAGCTGTCCTGATGTTTTTCCTTTTCCTGTCCTTGTGTGATGCAATATCGCATTTTCTTTTCACCTGTGCCCTGCTGCTTCCTTTAAAATGTGCAGTGGCTTAAGGCTGTAACTTTGGCATGGCATTCATTCCCATTAAGAAGTTTGTACACTAATATGGTACAATCATGTTGCAGTAGGATGGTATCTAAATACTTTTAAATGTCAGTTCATGTTGATGCATGAATGCTGTTTCATCAAGAAATTAATTGCAAATACACCACCTCTGCCCAGGAATGGCAGTCTCTGCAGTGCTCCCAGTTACCAGCCAACACTTGTGCAGCCAAGGTAGTATTAATGGTAGTTGGAGGGGCTGGGGTGGGGAGGACGCGGTCCTGTGCCCCTGCTCTGGGTGTGCTGCTCACGCAGGGGGTTGGACGAGGTGATCTCTCGAGGTCCCTTCCAACCCCTACAGTTCTGTGATTCTGTGGTACCTGTTACCAGTTATCAAAGGGGAAAAAGGTGATGGAGGGAAGTCAGTTCCCCAGCAGATGAGGACAGGAATGGAAACTGCAACCTGCCTACATCCCTGACTTGATGTGAAGTTGATGTTACCATCCTTGCAAATACCGGCTTCCTCTCTGCATTGTCAGAGCAGTGGTTCCAGCTGTGCCAGTCGGTTCCAGCTGTGCTGGTTGGTCCCAGCTGTGCCAGTGGGTGGCAGCTCCTTGTGCCTGGCCGGGTGTGCTTGGTCCCTGTGCCCCAGCCCCTGGCCCCTCACTCCCTCTGCTCACCGCGCCAAGCCTGATCTTTGGGGCCGAGGGGCTTCTGCGTGGCCACACGTTTTGGGTTGGTGAGCTGACCCTGGCTGTGGCTCCCTGCCTGCCACCAGTGAGCTCCTGCACCCAGGGGCTGCCGGGGAGCGTTGCCTCTGGGACAAGAGCTGTGCGCCTCCCATGCTGCACCCCGCACCCTTGGGGACCCCAAAACTGGGGCTGATTCCTGGGGCACGGCAGTCCCACTGGGTGCCCGGAGAGCAGCGTCGTGTCTGCTGCAGCAGGCATGGCTCGGTGCTTGGGGTTCGGCCAGCAGCGTGCGGCGCACCGCTCCCGAAGGGTTAACAAGGCCAAGGCTTTGGGTGAGGAGAGGGCAAGTGGGATCCCAGTGGGCAAGTGGGGTCCCAGCTGGGGTGGCCAAGGCTCGGGCTGCCTCCTGCACAGGAGCCATGCTGGCAGGGACTTCCACGCCGCGCCTGAGCACAGTGGGGCTTTCCCACTCCTCGGGGCCCTGGAGGACGGCTCACACAAGCTCTTCCTTTCCAGCAGTGGCGGACCGGCTTTACTTGCGCTAGCGATGCTGAGCAGGGCAGCTGGCCAGCACTGAGCGGAGTGCTGGCTGGGCAGGGAGCTGCTGCGGGTCGGGGCTGGGCAGCCTGGGAGGCTGGTGCGACTTCCTGAGCAGCAGCTACGTGCCCTTGGGGCAGCAAGCCAGGCGCAGAGCCTAGGACTCCCGAAACCCTGCTCTGTGCGATGTTTCGCTCGGTGCAGCGGGCTGAGACCGCCTGCGCCTCGCCAGTGCCGTCCCATCGAGCGATGACAGGCGTTTTCATTGACCCATGAACCCTGGTGGGTTAGTTGTGTCAGGCAGGCTGCGAGTGGGAAGGAGGGCAGGATGCCAGTGCTCCAGGAGCCGCTTCGGAGCAGGGCTGGAGCAGGAGGCAGGGCCGACCGGCGTGTCTCAGGGGTAGCCTAAGCATCTGCTGATCCGTGGTACAGGCTGCTGGGGCGAGAGGGAAGGAGGGGGCGCTGCATAGCCCTCCTTGTGTGCAGCATTGTTGGGCTTCCTTGTAAACTTGGTGAGGCTGATGATGTGGGGAGGAGGAGGATGAGTGTGGTGGGAGCGCCCCGGTGGGTGGCAGCGCCTGTCGGGGCGATGCGCTCCCATGTCCTGCCAGCGCAGGCGGCTGGGCGGAGCGGGGCATCCTTCTGCGGGAGACCTCCTGGTTGTCCGGCCATGACGTCTCACCACTTCTGCGGAGGTGATGATGCTTATGTCCCATGCAGTGCCCATTTTTCTCATTGTATCAGTGTATTGCAGGTGTTATCACAGAGGACAGAGCTGATGGCTGAATCCTTCCACTGTGAGTGTGGGCTGCTCTGCTATTTCATTACACTCGGTTACTGAGGGGCACCAGGCTTCAAAATGGAATCACTTTGCTCTGTGAAAAGTCTTTTCCAATATATTTCCAGCTGTGCCATGGTAGGTGCATGTGCTGAGTGTCAATATGTCGGAAGGAAATCGCACATAAAGACAGCTCTTTACAACTAGAAGATGCGGAAAGGACAGTCGGATCTCATTCAGAGATTGTGTGAAAGAAAGGCTGCTGTGGTATCGCTAGGAGATATTGCTCAGTGCTTTGGGGATTTGTTTGTTTGTTTTTCTCTGTGCATATGTAAATGAGAGTTTAACTGATTGCAAATAGCAAAGTAGCACATTCCCCTAATTTAAATGGGAAAGCAGAGTGAAGCATTGCAATATTCCTTTCTAGTGGTGTGAGCTGTCTTATGCTGTGGCTCTGCTGCACTGCTGGGTAGGACACCCGTTTCCCCTATGTCATCTCTAAATGCCAGGGCCTGGCAGATAAGACCACGCTCGTGCGGCTTGGTACAATCCGCACCTTCTGCAGTGCATTTCCCCTGTTCTGCCGCAGCTGGGGTGTAGCCAGTCACCGCGTGGCTGCTTCTTCAGGGGGCTGGGCTGGCACCTGATGGCAGTCTGGTTGTGGGAGCCTCAGCTGGAGCCGGGGCAGCCTCCCTGGGCAAAGGTGGCTTGGAGTCCCCAGGCATGGCTCGGGAGACCTGAGGCAGATTGCTGGAGCAGGCGATTGCAGGCGTTCGCTTCCTTCCTCTCCTTCAGCTCAAAGAGAGTAATTTTATGCCTTAAGGACATTGCTCCTGGGAGCAAAAGGGTTCATATTTTCCTGGGCAATGTTCCTGGCAGCTCTCCTGCCTGCAGTTTCTAACACAGCCTGTTTGTGGCTGCTCACCTCCCAGCAGCTCCTGGGTGGTACTGGTGGTGTTTGGGCAGCGATGAACTTGTTGCTGATGCCTCCAGGTGCGTCCCCTGGTCAGGGTTGATCTGAGAGCGGCAGGGTGACGCTGGGCTGCTGCTGCTGCTGTCTGGCGTCAGGTCTTGGCCCGTCAGTGTCAGAGCTGAGCAGGTCCTGGTGCTGGTGCAGGGACATACCTGCCGCTGTGGTGTCCAGGCATCACCTCAGGAGCTGGCTGGGCTGTCACTGATGCCTCCGACAGGGTCCTGGGAGCACTGCGGCTGCTCTTGGTGAAGCCTGAGAGATGCTGGTCTGCTGCTACTGGGTATTTACGTGTCCCCATAAAGTTTCATGATGTTTTTCAGTGACTAGATAAAAGCAAACCCAAGGGTCAGCTCCTGCCCTGCTGTGTTTCCGAGTCACTGTTGCTCAGCCTGGGCAGTTCCGTCCTACGGCAGATCTCAGCTGGGGGAGGGAAGCTCAGCACCCGTCTCTGCACAGGACGAGGTGTCCCCTCCGCAGGGGTGGCAGGTCATCAGCACTGAGAGACACGGGGGGGCTCTGCCTGCAGGCTCGGATCCTGCCCACAGGCTCTGGCTGGCCTGCAGCTCTGCTTGGCTGTGGAGCATTTATTTATTGCTTCCTTCTCCCCATACACAACTACCCCTTCTTTTTTATTTGTCTTTGTCTCTCCATGCTGCTTGGCCCTGGTTGTGAAGAGTTGGGAACAAGAGGATGGAGATTGCTGCCTCCGTCTGCAGAGCAACAGCACTGTGCCTTTCTTTTAAAAATAATAATAGTTATCGTTACCAGTGTTATTGTTTTCATTTTTGTATTTTTTTCTCAAAGACTTCAGGGAAGTATATTCTGGAAAGCTCATAATCAGCAGGTGCTGCCGGAGGTTGGGGGAGAGGTGCCGAGTGGTTCCCCACAGCAGCGGAGCGCCGGCTCGGGAGGAGGGGAGGTGCTGGTTCAGCATCCTGGTCGGGATGGGCTTGGGCACTGAGAGAAGGGGCAGGCAGCTAGGCTCCGCAGGGACGAGAGGCATTTCAGGGGTCTGCTGCTGGCGAGCTGGGTGCGTGGCAAGGGGACTGCACCGAGCTGTTGTGGCACGGAGGTGTCTGAATGCTGCTGCTGGTGGGGGCAGCCACCCTGCAGGTGCCAGGCACCCGCTGGGTGCCCAGGCGAGCACGGTGTGGTCCTGGCACCCAGCTGAGCGCAGCACAGAGTGCTCCTGGCACCCAGGGGAGTGTGGCACACAGTGCTCCTGGCACCCAGGTGAGCACAGTGGTGGGCTTCACCCCGCTTGCAGGCGATGGGCGTACAGGCTGCGCCTCTGCCCAAAGCGGGTGCAGGCTGCCGGTGATCTGCAAGTAATGTGCACATAGCTGTTGGAGCAGGGGGATGGAGCTGGTGTGCCAGCAAGCTTTGCTGGGTCAGTGGCTCATTCATTTGCAGCAGGTGTCTGTGCAGGAACGGGGTGGGCACGGCGAGTTATTTTCCAGCAGAGTCACCTGCAGCAGGCATGTGTGCTGTTCCAGCTCCTCTGTGCTGCCCTGGGCATGGGCGGCTCTCCCCTCACTGGAGGGCAAGCGGATGCTGCGGGCGGTTCCCAGGCAGGCGCCCATGCCGGGGCTCAGCCTCTCCACCCTGGGGTTCCCCTCCACCCCAGGGCTCAGCCCCCAGCTCAGCCCAGCCGGGACAAGCGCTCCTTTGGAGTGCGGCCACAGTGCTCGCTCCGAAAGAACAGGCGAGGCGAGGGCAGGGGTAGGAGGAAGCAGATTAGCCTTCAGCCCTGGTCCACCGTGGAGCCAGGTGTGGCTGTTTCGGGAGCATCCCGGGTTGTTTCAGACCTGCGCGGTTTGTCCACACCTGGCTGGGCTTGGCTGGTGCCCAGCCGGACCCTGGCGCCGTGGGGCCAGCAGAGGCTGTGTGATGGTGGCCGAGTGCCTGAGCCTGGGCGGCCGAGCGGCAGTGAGGGAGCTCGGCTTCGGCCACCGGCCTCTGGTCTCTCCCCTCCATAATGGCGGTTTCTGATGAATCCTGATGTGATGGTCAGTCTCATCTGTAGAGCCGGGCCAGTGTCAGTCGCTGTCTCCAGCCAGTTCCTATATTAACTTGCAGCCCACTAACGTCTCTGTGCAGTGGTGGGGCTCGAGGCAGAGCTCGCGTGGTGCTGTGGGGCAGAGAAAGTGTGGTGCTGCTGCTGGAGAAGGGGAGGAGGAGGGATGGCTTTCCCTTCACCCTCAAGCCAGCTCTTGGCAGCTCCTTGGATGAACTGTAAAGGAGCATGCATTTCGTTTGAGGGGAGGAAGCAATGCAGCGTGGTGTCTGTGCAAGAGAAGCCCTTTTCCACAGCGAGTGTGATGGAGAGGGAGGTAGAGTGGAGAACAGCAGCCGGGGATGGATGCAGCAGCCCCTGAAGACAGACAGATCGCCCCAGGTGACGGTTTTTCAGGCGTGGGACATGGAGCTTCGGCAGGGCTGTGCCAGTAATTTGGGATCTGCATTCGCCCCATCTGTGCCGGGAGCAGGGGATGGACACTCGCCGTGTGCCACTATGTGTGTGTGCTGCATACACGAGTGATGCTCTGAAGAGCTTGCAGCCAGATAGGTAATACCGGCAGAAGAGGGATTTTTAAATAGGAACTGAGCTCTGAAGCAGTTCAGTGACTTGCAAAGCATTTCAGAGGCATCTCTGGCAACCAGGGATGAAGCACTGGCTGAAAAGGCTCATCCCAGCCAGGGAAGGAGCTGACCTTCATCCCATGCTGCAACACCTGGCTAGTACGTGTGAAACAAATGTAGCACCATTATTACCACAAAAAAGTCTCTTTGATGAGTAAAATGTGCAATCCTGACAATAAAGCATAAGTGCAATATATAGAAGGCATATATCTTTCAAAAGACTTAAAAGTCCTATTTCTAGAGAGATGTAACATTACCAAGTTCACAAAATCAGTGGTACTTGAACTGCTCAATGGCAAACTAACTCGAAAATGGTTGTGATACCTGTGAGTGCTGAAAGTGCAGTCCGCAGCATTGCTCTGCTCTTTTCTGTCCCCATGCTGGAAAACTGAACGCTTTTCTCCATATCCTCCACCACATTTTTAGTTACAAAATTAAACAAGAGCAGAAGACAAAGAGATAGGAAAGGGAGAACTTTGATATCAAAGCTGAAATAAAAAAAAAAAAAAGTTTTTGATTCCTTAAAATAAAATTTTGTTTTCAGTAAAAGGCTTTCTTATTGAAAGAAATTAAATTAGCATCAGTTATTTGCAGCAGAAATCAAGCGCATGAAAAAGTATTTGCATCTCTCAGAGCCTTCAGTGCAATGGGAAGGGTAAGTTGCTTTTGCTTTTTTGTTGCTTTCTTTAGTACAATAAAACTTAAAGAAAAAACAATCAGCAACAGAAGTTGTAATGTTGGTAAATGATGGTGGTACATTTATGGTAGACACAGAAAGTCCTGCATTTGCACCATGATCTCCAGAGGCTGCTGTTTGCGTCCCTGCCCCGCCATCCCCTCCACCGCACCGGATCTGCCCTGCCATCCCCTCCACCGCACTGGATCTGCCCCGCCGTCCCCTCCACCGCAGCGGATCTGCCCCTGCTTGGGTCTCCCCATCCCTGGGGGCACAGGATCCACATTTTAGCTGGGCTTGAGCCTCTGGGTGTTCCCTACAAATGTAACTAACAGTCAGCCTCTATATCAGGAAATACCTTGGAAGTTTTCTGAGTAAACTTTTCTGCTAAAAAATGTGATTGTTTGGAATACAAAATGCTCCGCTCAAAATGTTTCAGGTTTGATGACTTTTTCATATATTTAGGACAAGTTTCGTAATGACCTCCCCCAGGATTGTGGGTTTTGTGGGGACCTGGAGCGCGCAGCGGTGTGCGCAGCCGGGATGCCGGCAGCCCTCTGCAGATGCTGAGCGGCGCTGCGCTGTTCCCCTGCTGCCGCTGCGGAGACTGCTGGTGATACTGGCCCCCTGGCACTCTGAGGTGTGCGGGCCCCCCGGTAATAATTTTGAAGAAAAAAGACTGATTCTTGCTCAGTTCAGAGCAAAACAGAAGATAAATAACTCCTGGCAAAATCCCTTGTCATCATCTCAGTCTCAGCTGTGCTGGTTTGCAGGTGGGGGCACAGTGTTCTCTTTTTTCGCGGTAGCAAACAGAAACAGATGAAGAACTGTGAAAAATCTGCCAGATCTCCAAGCGTGGACTGTCCTCTCACCCGTCTCGAGCCACTGCAACAGCGAAGGATGAGAAAGGCTCACAACCTGTCAGACCCTGCAGCGGCTACCCTGGGGGGTAGCTCTCCCCCCCACTCCGCTGCACTCCCTCAGCGGTTGCTGTTTAGCTGAGGAGCAGGGTGCTGCAGGTGTTGCGCATGGAGGAGCAGCCCTGCCCATTTGTCTCTCCCTCTCTCTCACTTCCCCATGTAAATATAAGGGCACCTGAGCAGCAGGAGCAATGTGTGGGAGACCTGGAGTAAACGGGAATTGTGGCTGGGTGCTGCTCCCTGCGCTGGGGACGCATCCAGCCTGCTGGGGCTCGGGTGATGGGCCCTCCTGTGCGTCCTCCCCTTCCTTCCTCTCTCGCCAAGCTTCTTTCTGACAAGCTTGCTGGGGTCGGTGAGTGGGATGTGACGTGCACCACATCACAGGGAAATGCATTCCTGTGCTTAGAAGCCTAGAAATGAGGAAAAGTAATGCATTTTTAAAGAGGACATTCTGGGGAGAGCAAAGTACCTCCTTTGATTTCTGTGCATAATTTAAGGATAACTCAATTAGCTTCAGTAAAGTCATGCTAATTTACCTGAGGTAAAAGTTTGAGGTTTCTTGTTTCTACAAGCATTTTCCCACATAATGCTGCTCTTTCCCCTTTTGTGAAAAGGGAACTGTGTAATTTTCCTGATACTAATTAAGATAAGAGGGAATTATACCTAAATGTGTTCAATGGAAAAGAAATAAGTTTAAAACATGCCTGAACTCCAGATTAAAATCACCGGCCTGGTCATGATTGAGCCCAGGCATCCTGAAGAGCGGGGGCTTCCGTCGTGAGCTGATGCGGGGAAGTAGCCGGGGTGCAGAGCCACTCGGGATCTGCATGGGCTGCATTTTCATTTGTCTCTGAAAATGGTGGAGGGTGAGGAAGGCTCATGCTGGGAAGAGGTGCAGCAGAGTGACCGCGCTGTGGCCACGGGGAGTCGAGCGATGTCTGCGCCGAAGCTGCCCGCTCTGCCTGGCGCTGCAGAGCTCCGGGGTGCTGCCGAGCTCACGCGCTGCCCCTCGCTGCGCCTTCTCCACGAGCATCCCTGTGTGGGTGGCCGGCTGTCCCGATGCGGGTGCACGTTGCCTCGGCCGGCAGAGCTGCAGGCCTGCTCGGGGGTGTTCGTCCCCTCCCGGCGTTGCACTGCAGCACTCCGGGGACTGGGTGCTCTCGGCTGCGAGCTCCGGCGTGCCAGGAGGTGCAGGTGGTGTGCATGTGGTGTGTGTGCCAGGGCTGGTCTCCACCTGCTGCCCACTGGGAGCTGGCAGGAGGTGCTTGGGAGCGGGGGCTCACGCCTGCCGCCTTGCCATGCCAGTGCTGCGCTGGCAGGTGTGGGGGGCCTGCCCGGCGAGGGGCGAAGGCACCGGCCCCGCGGGGAGGCAGCAGCCGGCTCTGCTCCCTGGGAGCTGGGAAGTCCCGGGGAGCCTGTGCAGCAGAGCGGGACGTGCTCCACTTGTTGAATTCCCTTTTGCAAATTAGCAGAAGATTTTGTTCTTCCGAGCTGGCAAACTGCAGATTGCAGTGCAATTCCAGCTAGTTGTGTTCGCACCTGATGTAACACAAGAGTTGCCTTTTACCATTGGTCTGGAGTGCACTGTGCTGCTCCTGCAAGCAATGCAAATATAGTTTGGGTGGGAAGATGTGGGAAAAGGTCATCAAGATCACCCAGGATCTCTGCCTTCTCCAAGCCACTATCAAAAGTGGTGATGGGATGCAAGCTGGAGAAACCCACTGCATGGCTGCAGGGCGTGCGGTGTGACAGTCAGAGCCTGGCGTGGTCCTTGGCGGCCACCATGCAGGCTCCTGCACAGCTGGCCCACAGCTGGGAGCAACTGAATTATGCATAAAAATAGTGCTTCCAGGTGCGCAGCCCTCACGGAACATTGCTGATGACTGAAGCCAGGGTTAGTGTCAACACGCTGTACAGTGGACTTGGGGAGGGGTGTATGTGCCCATCTATCAAGCACCCATTTCATGAGTTCAACAGAAATCTTGCAACAGCAGCACAGTTGATCAATTTTTGAAGCTGCAATTAAAATCTAAACTTCTTTGCCAAAGCCTTAAGTATGTCTCTTATCTAAAATGCTCAGACACATTGCTGAGTTAAGAACATTAGGACCAAGAGACCCATTAAATTATCTGGCACAGAAGAGATAACTATAAAACCTGCAAACTGAGTGGATCTCACGCTGCAGATTTGATGGTATCTTCTTTATACACCAAGATGTAGAAAAGGAGGGAAAAGACCTTTCAGAATAATTCCTCTGAGCTAGAAGTTTTGAAAGCGGCTAAGGATTTCTTTTTCTTTTGCCAAAATCCTTGTAAAATATTTTTGATCTTGTCCAGCTGAAGGGAAACCTGCTTTGTTTGCGTATTTTTACTTTTTCTGTCCTACAAGATGTTTGATCTGTCTTTTGGAAAAAGACAAAAAGATATAGCACTGTTCTGTCAGCCCTTCCCCGATTAATTAAAATGATCTGTGATAATTAGATTCAGAAACTGTTCAAAATTGTAACTCAGAGATGAGGTAAGGTCATAAAAATAATCACTGTACAGCTTCTCCACATTTCAGCGGTGCTGTTCATCAGTGGTCCGGTGTCTTTGAGAGTTCTGAGTTGCAGTTTATTAAAAGAAATAGCCTCACGTTACACTGTAGACTTTATTTATTAGCCAAAGCTCAGTGCTTAATGACCATTAAACACTTGGGTTCACACTACCCCGAGTAGCCCAAACAATGCGGTTTATTAATGTGAAGCAACAGAGGATGGAGAAATGGCCAATTAATGCATGAAATAACGATGCACTTGCTTAGGTGACCACTTGTTTGAAACTGTGGGCCCAGAGCAGCTGTCTGGGAGCCGGGGTGCTTTTGGGGCGCTGGCGGAGCCAGGGTGGTTTTGGGGCGCTGGCGGAGCCGGGGTGCTTTTGGGGCACCGGCGGAGCTGGGGCGCTCTTGGGGTGCTGGAGGAGCCGGGGTGCTTTTGGGGTGCTGGAGGAACCGGGGTGCTTTTGGGGCACCGGCGGAGCTGGGGTGCTCTTGGGGTGCTGGAGGAACCAGGGTGCTTTTGGGGCGCTGGAGGAGCCGGGGTGCTTTTGGGGTGCTGGAGGAGCCGGGGCGCTGCCTGTCCCTCGGAGGCACGCGGGGCTGGCAGGCGCAGGCTGCCCCGTGGGGTGAAGGGCAGCGGGTGCTGCTGGAGCCGCCCTTCTCGCCACCCTTCCATGAGCCACTTTCTGCCAGACCACAGTTTTAATTCTTGGAAAAATGGAAAAATGTCTGCACGCTGAGGGCCATTTTTGTGCCTGCACATCTGTCTTCTGAGGTCAGTGGAAGTTTTCTAAGTAAAATGTTAAATATCCTTGGGTCAGATACCAGGTGCAGAAGGAGAATTATATTTGGACACAAATAAAAGCCTGTCGTAGGGCTGGACCTAACAGTAGGCAAAGAGAGAAATACTGTCAAGGGCGATGCAGAAGAGAAAGAAGATTTCAGTGATTATTTCTGTTTGCCATTTGCAAAGAAGCAGAGAAATGCAAACTCATGGAGACAGTGAGATATTTTCTACTTCTACAGGAACTAAGGAATAGGTTAAAAAGTGACAGTTTAAGTAAGGCGCTTTAAAAGTGGCAGGACTGGATAACAGGTACCCAGGAGTATTAAAATAATTGGCCAAGGAGCTCCCCGAGACAGTAATGGTTTATTTTTAACTAGTCCTGGAACACTGTGGATGAACCAGAGGAATGGGAAAATGCTAATGAATATTGATAGAGAAATGAAATATGGTTGGGTCTGGGGGGAATTGTGCTGTTAGCTCCTTACGGGCCAGATCCCTCTCCTGCCCCTGGCTTTGCTCTCCTCCCACTCACACACCCTCACAGTCTCCGCCACAGGCTCTCCCTGCAGACCTGGCGATGCGAAGCAGTGGGATCTCCTGCCCTTCCTGCTCCTGGAAAGCTGGCCGCTGGGATGCACTGCCGGCCGGCACCAGCCGTGCTCAGCCCCGTCTCCGTCTCCTGCGCCCTGTCCTGGCAGCAATTCCTACCTGGATGCTCTGCCTTCCCCGGCTCCTCAGTCTCTCCATCCCTGCCCTCCTCTGCTGATGACTTGGTGGTGGGCATGGAGTTTCTGGGCTTCTCCAGTGCTTGCTTTCCCCAAGGCAACCCCAGGGCAGCCGGAGCCTGCGGAGCCACCTGGGATGCGAGCCCAGCCCTGGACAGCAGTTCCCGGTGGCCCTGCTCGCTGTGCGGGTGCAGCGAGCCACCGCAGACCTGCAGCCCCTCCTCGGCAGAGCGTTGGCGTGAGGCACCCCTGCCCGGGCGAGCCATTTCTCTGTGGGTCGCTGCGCTGATTGCGGCTGCTGCTGGCTGGGGCGCGGGGTGCCGCAAGCAGGAGAGGCAGCAGATGGTGTGCAAGGTGCCCAGTGCTCTGGACGTGGAGCCGCAGGCGCCAGCCAGCCCCACGGCCCAGGACCCCCTCTCCGGCCTCGGCAGCTCAAACTGGCGTACTTTGCTGGAGCTTGGCTCATCCAGCGTTGAGTGCCTGCTCCTGGCATGCACACCCTTGGCGCTTAGAGATGCTCTCAGGGTGCTCCGTGAGCAGGTTTTGCCGTGCTGTTTCAGGAGCGTTCTCAGTTTTACAGGGGCTGAGGATGCCTCACCATCAAGCCCAGCTCCCGATTCCTCTCTGGGGCTATGCCTGAGACTTCAGTCTTGCAGCTCCCCTTTCCACATCAGAAGTAGGAATTTAATTGTCTCCTCTCCCACCTCTTTCCAAAGCCTGTCTCTCAGCAGTCTGTATTTCCCAGGGGTGGTGATCGCCCCTCTGGTACCCTTAGTGTCCTGAGCTGCGCTCTCTGGGCTCGGGGGCTTTAACCGGCATGCATCTCTTGCTGTTTCTTCTTGTCTTTGTTAGGTACAGTTAGATTTTACTGTATCTTGACAAATGTGGGAAGGACGGTTTCCAGCTGTCGGTTACACAAAATCCCACCTGGCGGCAGGGGTCAGCGGCAGCCGGAGCTGCTCCAGACCTGGTGACCTTCACAGCGAGCTCCTCGCTGCTGTACCTGCTTGGAGAGTTTCACGTTCGATTGATTGGCCATTTGTAACATGATGTTCGAGGCTGCGTGGCAATGCCGAGTCCATAACCCCCGGGTGCTGGTCCCACCGCAGCCCCGCAGAGCACTGCCATACCAAACTTCTGGTGACCTGAGCCCACTGAGTGCCGGCTGGATGCCTGACGTGACGGTGCAATCGCAGTGCTAACCCGGCATAACAGCGAGCCCCACAGATACGCACATCCGAGGCCTGTTGATGGTTCTTGCGCGTCCCGACCTCTGCTCACAGACCTTTGTTCGAGAGCAAAGCTTCACGTCTCGCAGCCTTCCGCAGGTTCTCCTGTCTCACCCTGCCCAAGGCAGCTTTCCTTACACATTTCCCTATACCCAGGGACCTCACTCAGTCTCCGGTGCATACCAGGTTTTTAAGCCCTTTGGCATCATTATTCTGTTGCCTCTAAATAGTAAGCCGGCAATTATGGAAAGAACCGATATGAACTGATAGTGCAGGCTTGGCGTATGATTTCCTGATTGCACTACAGAGAAAAGCTTAATGACTTTCTGCAATGTGTTACCTTCTGCCGTGTCCTCTGCAAATTTACTTTTCACTCTTTCTGGGAGGGGCAACTCCCTGACTTTTGAATCCGGTGGAGGCACAATGAGTTATGTTGTGTGTCACCCGAGGGAGCGACTCGCTGGGTGCTGCCAGGATGGGGCCGCTGGCAGTGGCCGTCGGTCATCGCAGCCCGTGCAGCCAGAGCTTGTGGGTGCTGCTGCGCCCGAGGCCGCCCGCCCAGACCCGTCTGAGCACCCCTGCGGCCGAGCATCCCTACAGCTCACCTGCCCTGCCCCTGGCAGACAGCGCAGGGCCGTGGCTGGGGTTCAATGCCTCTGCCCGAGTACCCTTTGATTCCTGTGTTCCCCCATGACTCTGCCACTGATCCCCAATGTGCTGTCTGTCCTGTTTCTAGAGCTCCGCTAACATTTTGTGCAGCTTATCATTACTTTCTTCTGTTGTCTTTCCCTATATCAGGAAGCCATAAATATGTATTTTAGAGCTGTCAGTATTTTTCAAGTGTGCAGAGCACTACTTCCTGAAAAAAACCCAGCAGCAGATTTTGAGTCAAAGGGAAGATTGCAAGAATAGTTTCTCCCTTATGGCACATTAAAAGTTTCTCTTTTAGGTGAAATTGCCCAACCCTGACAGATGTATCTGAAGTTTTAAAAAATATGGATCCCAGTATTTCACTGAAACTGTCATCCTTGGTAGGTAAAGGAATATACTGCTTTTAGTATGCCCATTAATTTCCTTTGGATCTAAATATGGACCAAGATCATAGAATCATGGCATGGTTTGGCTTGGCAGGGACCTTTAGAGGCCATCCAGTCCAACCTCCTGCAGTGAGCAGGGACATCCCCAACTAGAGCAGGTTGCTCAGATCTGTCTGTTTCCCGTGGCAGCTCTGTATGTGTGGTCAGTAAGCTCTTGTGTTTGTGGTTGAGTAGTGCTGTTTCAGGCTTGCTCCATGGTGGAGCTCCGCTTTGAGTTTCCACATGCAGAGGGATTGCCGAGAGCTGTGTCCCCTGGCTGGCTGCGGGAGCCTGTGCAGAGATCTGGGCATCGGCTGCCTGCGTTGTGGTCCTGAGCCTCTTCAGTGAGTGCCCTCAATCAGCGTGGAGAAAGGCAAGGCTTTCTGCTGGGCGCTGGCTTTTTGCTGGGGACTAAATCACCTCCGTTTCCTCCCTGACCTTCAGCTGACGGGTGGCAGTCCCTGCTCCCCGCCTCACCCTGTGTCCGCCGGGTCCCCGTCAAGCAGGGGTGCTGGGGTGGGACGTGCACTGCCTCTCCTGCCCCGGCTGCATTGCCAGTGCATGGGAACCTGTCCTGGGGGCTGGGGGCTGCCCGGCACTACCCCCTGCCCTGGCACTGCCCTGTTGCTGCTAAACACAAACTGTGTGCCGTGGCGGTACCCTTCGTGGTTGTCACGGGGTTTTCAGATGAGTGGTGGGGTGCTCCCACATCCCAGGAATTTCCCATCTCCTGGAAGTGCTCGGCGTTTGCTCCGGGGCTGGTCAGAGCCCCGGCCAAGGACTCGCCTCCTGGGGCAGTGCCACCTCAGAGGGTCTCTTTGGGGAGTTCCCTCCCTGGGGCGAGCCATGCTCAGGCTGCAGCATTGGGTGGGGGCAATCGACGGCTGAAGAAGCGGCAGCTTTGGGGCCGGCACTTCCCAGGGCCCAAAGCTGGGGCTCCCCTTCGTGCCGGAGCCCGGCCACTCGCAGTGGTGACCGGCTGCAGCGGGAGCATCACCCCGGTGCTGTAGCTCCTGTCCCTGCCATCTCAGCCTTCATTTCTCTGATCACGCAGCTCCTCCTGACTCTCGGTACTGTCTTGCCCGGTGCTCCCCTGAGAGGGGGCCCTGGGCTGGGACCCTAGCAACATGCTCGGCATGTCTGAGGGTGCGCTGGGCTCCTCGGGGAGGTCGGGGATGGCGGTGGCGGGGATGTCCAGCCACGCGCCCTGGCACCCATGCACTGCCTGCCCGGGGCAGCCCACCAGCACCGGTGCTGCTGCCCGGCTTTGTGATGCTCTTTCTGAACCATGGCTTAAGGCAGGCTGGGGAGAACGGGTGGTCACCTCGAAGCTCCGGGGGTTTAACGCAGGGATTTTCCCCGGGGGCTGGCTCTGCTGCTGGGCTGCAGATCCCTCTGGGCAGCCAGGGTGGTCTCGGTCTCGTCAGTGCTCCACAGCGCTTTCTCTGCATTGACCTGCGCCCCAAGGCAGCCTCCCCTTGGAACTGCGCTTGGATTGACGTTGGAGAGCGAGCAGTGGGGCTGTCTCGGAGCTGGGGAGGGCTGGAG